>QRFJ01004125.1:22096-194361 GCA_006176705.1 Cocos nucifera | reverse complement strand
CATATAAAAATTATGTAAAATAATAAAGAAGAAGATACTCAAAAGAAAACAAAGAGAAGACAATCTTCTCTTACCTTTGTGCCTTCATGACATCAATGATTGATGTCCAGATGAAGACCTTTTCTCTAAGAATCTTGGTGTCATCTTTCCTCAACCCCTTCCTCTCTCTCTCTCAGATTTTTATTATATAAAAATCACATTCGAAAACAAGAGAAGGTTAGAAAATAAATCTCTAAGAGAAAATAGATTTTTCTCTTACCTTTGTCTTCATTAAGACATGAACTTTTCATATCATAATGAAACCCATTTCTCTAATGAAGTAGGCACCCATAACCCCCATTCCAAACCTTCTCTTTCTTGTAGTTTTTATCATGGAAATTCAGAGTTTTTGATGCCACAAATATTTAGAAGGGGGCGGCACACAAGATGTAGTAAGACTAGGTCAAAAGACCTAGTCAAAGAAGGAAACCTTGGACTGCTAGGGGGTGTCCAACTCTTGGAGGCCCCCCCTCCTAAAATTTCTGCATGAAGACCAAATCCCATGAACAAAAGAAAGGAAGAAAGGGGCGAATAAGATAGAGGGGCATGGGTAGAGTTGGCACACAAGGGAGGGAGGAGTTTGGGTTAAAGAAGACTCTTCCAAGTAGGAAACAATTTCCAACTTCCTTCTAGTTTTGACCAAGTCAGAAAGTATTCCAAATAATCTGATAGGTGGTGTGTGGGGACCTCTCATTGGCATGGGAAATCTCATGTAAACATCTGAAAATTAAAAGTGGGTCGTGAGCTATTGTTGGCGCAAGGAAAGGGAGAGTGTCCCAGTCCAACTGGAACTTCTCCTATTTGACTAGGTCAAGGCCCAGTTTAAATCATATTTAAACCAGATTAAATACAACCAATTAAGGATGATCCTAGTCTATTTAGGAGCCTAATTAAATCATATTTAATTCTAATTTAAATCCCAAGTCAATTTGAAATTAGATGCACTTAAATTTTAGTCCAATTAGGAATTGATTTTTCCTTGCAATTGGCTTATCCAATAAACCAATTGGACTTAACCTAATTAAGTCCAAATTAATTCTAATTAAATCTAATTCAATTAGACTTGATCTTAGCCTAATTTCTCAATCAAATTAAGTCAATTAGCAATCCAATTGCTAATCAATCCTCCTGTAACACTTGTATTAGGTCAAACATCAATTGCATTGAATGTTTGACCTCGAAATGATTCTCAATCATCGATTAACCTTCTAATCAGGTTACAAGCTCTAATGTGTGTGACCCTACAGGTTTGAACCTAAGTTGGTAGCATAGAAACCAATTCGTATACTAATCAAAGTTATGATCTAGCAATGATTTCCGACGTTCGGATAGATCGAATGTATGCAAAGCAACATTCTTAGAACCCTAGCCCATGGTTATCATATAATTCATTCCTATGATCAATAATACTCAAGACGACTTCAAGTATGCTGTCAAATACTCATATGAGTCATCTCTATTGTATCTCAAAATTTTTCAAATTCTATGACACCTCTTGAGGATTACCTAGGCCTAGGTTTTGCTAAATTGAAACACAGCGAGGCATTCTCTTTCTGAAGTTAATCAGGAGTGGTCAATTCCATCTTGACTCACACACCGACCTTTACAAGTACTTGACTGTACTCAAAAATCTTTCAAACCTTATTAGAAATACAGACAGTCTGACACCAAAGTACAGTGAGTTGCTTGCAAGTCATCATGGTGATCTCAGATTGGAGGAACACTTATATCCATTGACCTCAGCTAGCTACTCTTGAAAGTAGAGTGCTATATTAGTCATGTTCAGTGCAGATGTACTCCTACATCTCATCTAGATGCCATACTAGTGTCTTTATATTACTTGGTTATGAGAACAACCAACGCGTATGGCATACAGTGATCTACACTTGATAAGTTATCGTCCTTATTAATAACTTATCATTTGATTATGAATAATTTAAGAACCATCCGATAAATCTTTTTTTATCAATTAATTATGGTTCTAAGAACTTCATCATAATTTAGGAGTTTATTTATGAAAGATAAAATTTTGATGATGAACCAGCCAAATAACTATTATTATTAGATAATTCATATACTAGTTCCAATCATCTACCACTTAGGGGTTTAATTCATTTAGAAGTTTTAGGACTTCAATTCTTTTTTCAAGCCTTTACCTTGCCGCCAGTCTCTCTCTTAGCATCCTTTCCTACTTGCGTGATTCCTCCTCTATCTCTCTTAACTTTTTCCTAAGAACTATGGATTCAGCCGCAGCATCTTTGATGACATTTTCTTGATAGGCCATCTAGATCCTTTAGCTATTATAGTTCGGCCATTTTCTTTTCATGTATCACTAACAAGTTCTCCAGAAAATTTCTTAAAGAAATACCCTCCTCTGAATCTTTACTCGAACTAGCTTGGGCCTTATTAGATAACCGCTATTGAAGTTGAGCAATCTCATCATCAGCCTTCCAAAGTTTTCTTTGGAGATTGGTGACTTAAATGATAGAAAATATGCAGGGTTTCATGCATAGATTTCAAAACTTTTTCAAAATATAGAGCAGCGGAAGACATAGATTAAACTATTTAATCTACAACATGCATGCAATCAAATTATAAAATCCTACATCAAGGATCTATAACATGTTATGATGTAAATATAAATCTAAAATTAAATTAATCATAAGTGGTATTGATCATATCAATACCTAGATCTAGGATAATTCTAAATTTAACCCTAGATCACATCTAGGTCACCAAGAGATCAGATCTCTTACCTTTGCATAGGTCGAGAACTCCATGGTTGAATCTATTATTGCCTTTGAAGCCGCACAAGCATTCAGTCTCTACAGATAATCCACACAAACCTACAACATAGATCGAAGGTTTGTCAAATAAAGATCCGCTCGAATTACTAGCTTTTTGCGGATCCCTCCTGATGGTTAATCAAATACATGTTCTTTAGATCTTTTGGACACTCCAAGAGATGAAGAATATGAGGAGGAATAAGGAAGGAGTCCAACTATTGGATCTCCCATAAATCAGAAATAAATATATATGAAAAAACCCTAGGAGAAGATAAATCTTCTCCTTCAGGATGTCAACGGTTGATGTCCTAAAAACATCTATTATGCTAGGTTCAAAGGAGACTTTCTCCTTTGAGTTTTTTTTTTTAATTTTTTAGATATCACACCCTCAGATTTTTCTCATAAAATTCACATATAAAAATTTGAGAAGAAGGGCTCTTAAGGAAACCCTAAGAGAAGACCTTCTTCTCTTCTTCTTCTCGCATCAGGACATGATCAGATCATGTCCAAAAATGATCACCATGCCCCAACACCTTAGAGCATAGATTCCACACCCTCTTCCTCTCTTTCTCTCAGATCTTTATCATATAAAAATCACATAAAATAATGAAGAAGAAGATACTCAAAAGAAAACAAAGAGAAGATAATCTTCTCTTACCTTTGTGCCTTCATGACATCATCGATTGATGTCCAGATGAAGACCTTTTCTCTAAGAATCTTGAAACCATATTTCCTCAAGCCCTTCCTCTCTCTCTCTCTCTCTCTCAGATTTTTATTATATAAAAAGCATAAATAAAATAGGAAGAGAGAAATATAAAAGAAAAATATAAGAGAAGACAATCTTCTCTTACCTTGTCTCTTCAAGACATCAACTTTTGATGTCTTAATTGAGGGCTCTTCTCCAAGAATCTTGGCACCACAAATCCTCCACGCCTTCTCTTCCTTCTCCTCTAATTTTTTATAATTTTTCTAGGATTTTTCACATCCTAAAACCATCTCATAAGAGGCATCCACCTTTTATTACAAGACTAGATCAAAACCTAGTCAAAGGAGGACTTCTATGGGGCGTCCAACTCTTGGACGCCCCTCCCACTTAATTTTTCTTGTAACCACTGATTCTCATACACAAAACTAAGAGAAAAAGGGCCAAATAAGATAGAGGGGCATGGGTAGAGTTGGCGCACAAGGGAGGGAGGAGTTTGGGTCAAAGAAGACTCTTCCAACTAGGAAACAATTTCCAACTTCCTCATAATTTTGACCAAATCAAATTTAAATCCAATTCCTGAGATAATGGGATGTGGAAAATCATTTCTTTGATGTGAAAATCATAAAAAAAAATCTAGAATTAAAATATGGTGTGGGCTTTCATAGGCACAAGTGAAAGAGAGAGAGTCCCAGTCCAATTAGGACTCCTCTTATTTGACTTGGTTAAAATTATTTTAAATCTAATTTAAATTTTATTTAAACTAGATTAAATATAACTTAATTAAGGATGATCCTAGTCCAACTAGAAGCCCAATTAAATTAGATTAAATTAAGATTTAAATCTAATTTAAATCCTAAGTTAATCTGGGGCACCCAAGTCCTAATCAAACAAGGAATTGTTCTTTCCTTGCAATTGGCTTATCCAATAATCCAATTGACTCAATCTAATTAAATCCAAATCAATTCTAATTGAATCTAATTCAATTAAACTTGATCTCAGCTTGATTGCTCAATCAAATGGAGCCAATTAGCAATCCAATTGCTAATCGATCCTCCTGCAATACTTGCATTAGGTCAAACATCAATTGCATTGAATGTTTATCTTCG
Organism: Cocos nucifera; assembly: GCA_006176705.1. Lineage (NCBI taxonomy): Eukaryota > Viridiplantae > Streptophyta > Magnoliopsida > Arecales > Arecaceae > Cocos > Cocos nucifera. The sequence continues at coordinate 189,724 of QRFJ01004125.1, read as the reverse complement.
AAATGATTCTCAATCATCGATAAACTATCCGATCAAATTACAAGCTCTAATGTGTGTGACCCCATAGGTTCAAACCTAAGTTGGTAGTACATGAACCAATTTCTATACCAATCAAGGTTATTATCTAGCAATGATTTCCGACGTCCGGATAGGTCAAATGTATGCAAAGCAACATTCTTAGAATCCTGGCCTATGGTTACCATATAATTCATCCCTATAACTAATAATGCTTAAGAAGACTTCGAGTATGCTATCAAATACTCATACAAGTCATCTCTATTGTGTCTTAAAATTTTGCAAATCCCATGACACCTCATGAGGATTATCTAGGCCTAGATTTTACTAAATTGAAATATAACGAGACATTCTCTTCCTAATGTTAATCAGGAGTGGTCAATCCCATCTTGACTCGCACACTGACTCTATAAGTACTCATACCCAGAAACCTTCCATCATCTATATTAGAAATACAGGCAGTCCAGCATCAAAGTATAGTGAGTTGCTCGCAGGTCACTATAGCAATCTCAGGTTGGAGGGACACTAATACCCATTGGCCTTAGCTAGCTACTCTTGATAGTAGAGTGCTACATTGATCACGTTCAGTGTAGATGTACTCCTACATCTCACCTGGATGCCATACCAGTGTCTCCACACCACTTGGTTATGAGGATAATCAACGCATATGGCATACAGTGACCTACACTCGATAAGTTATCATCCTTGTTAATAACTTATCATTTGGTTATGAATAATTTAAGAACCATCCAATAAATCCTTCTTTATTGATTGATTATGGTTCTAAGGACTTCATCATAATTTAGGAGTTCATTTAAGAAAGATAAAATTTTTATGATGAAACAACTAAATTACTATTATTTTTAGATAATTCATATACTAATTCTAATCATCTACTACTTAGATGATTGGCTTTAGGACACATTTTCCAACAACTCTTACTTGGACTAAAGTTAATTAGAATGATATCAAATATCCTATCTTCCACTTGAGTTTATAGAACTCCTTAGTTCTGAGGCCTTAGCAAATGAGTCGGTCAAGTTCTCCTTTTACATCAATCTTCTAAAGATCGACTTCACCCAGATCAAATATCTAAGATGAAAATGATGCAGAATATGTTGGTCCTTTGATTCTTTAGCCTGAGCTATGGCTCCTATGCTATGATAGGACTGGACCATGGATGGAGGATGCCACTTCCAACCTACTAATGAACCTCAGTAACTACACAGCTTGCATGGCAACATCATATACGATGATGTACTCTACATCACTAACTGAATAGGCTAAAGTATCCTGCTTGAAACCTTTTCAGTAGATTGCTCCTACAATTAAGGTATGAGTCGACATTCTCTTGTTGTCATCTTGTTCTAACTAAAATCAAAATATCCATATATTTTAAGTCAGTACTTCCATATTTAAGTCACTGGATCTTATTATTTTTCAAATGCTTAGGGATTGTCTATACAATCCTCCAGTGGCTCTTACTTGGATCAGATTGGTATCTGCTCACTACCTCTAGTGAGTATATCATGTTTAATCTCGTACACGGATAAATAAGATAATAGATAAACCTTTATTCCTTGCAATGTTGGAATACTATTCTAGATTAAGAGAATTTCTTCCTCAAACATCATAAGTAATAACACTACAAAATATTTTGCCCAATAATAAATGCAGGGTTTATCTTTGTTCATAACTAAGATATACATTCAGAACATAAGTTTGAACTCTGAGATGATACTCAGATGGGCTTTATAGGTTCTTACCTTCCCATCTACGCTACTCTGATCCTATTAAAAATTCATTCACACCTAATGGATTTTATCCCTTCAGGTGATCAACTAGTGTCCATACACTATTGATTTTTATAGACTTCAATTTGGATCATATGGCTCCAAGCCACTTCTCAGAATCAGGCCACTGCACTATATTCTTATAGGTGATTGGATCCTTATTGTTCTCATCGAGCTCAACATAATCACCATCCCGGACCTAGATACTGAAGTATCTCTTCGGCTAATGCAGTACTCTATCGGATCTCCTTAAAGGTGACACTTTAATGGGCTCCAGATTTAATCTGATCAAATTTGATTCTGTAAGTTTATCAGATAACTCGGTTCTTTTCTACCAGTCAAACTTTTACAAGTTCAACTTGATAGGCATTATTTCCTTCTCTAAGGAACTCCTTTCTAAAAGGAATGCCCTACTGCTGATGAACATCTGATGTTCTTTAACATAGCAGAATTAATAATCCTTAAATACTTATTAGACAAGGATGCAAGTTTATTTGTGTGCAAATATATGACATAGACTGATCAACTCCAAACCCAAAAGTGAGAGAGTCTAGGTCTATGCCCAATCCATATCCCATATGAAGTCAATGCAATAGATTAACTCGGTATAAATTTTTAGAGTAAAAATAGTCACAAGAGCACAACCCTGCAATAGGCAGACAAGTATACCCTATTGTGGATTGAATCGTGTCTAACAAAGTTTAATTTCTCCTTTTAGATATACTGTGTTTCGAAAAGGAATCCACTGAGAGATAATTCTATTCTCTCCTAGATATATCACAAACTCACTGGATAAGTATTTGCCTCCTCGATTTGGTCGAAGAGTTTTAATACCTTATCCAGTTTGTTTTTCTTTTTCATTATTGAATCATTTGAACATTTCAAATGATTCATCCTAGATGTACCCATGCCTAGATAGGTCATCTGTAATGAAATATTAATGTCTTCCTTTGACACTTAAGTTCAAGGTCCACATACATCACTATGTATGCGACTTAGAACTTTATCAACTCCTTCACCTTTTTCAATAAAAGGTGACTTTGTCATCTTCCTAAGAAGACAAAATTCATAAGCTATCAAAGATTCACAATCATTGATGTCGAAGTTTTTCTCTCAAGCAAATCCATTTATCCTATTCTTGTCAATATGACTAAGCCTGTAATGCCAAACATAGACATCCATAACATAATTTAACTAGGGCGTGTACATTCCACTTACCTTAAGTCCTTGCAACAAATTGCATAAGACCACTAGTATCTAATACCCAGATAGTAGAATTATATATAGAGAAGTTTTAAGGTGTTATCATATAACGTCTTTAATGAGCAACTTTTGCTCCTTTCTCTTGTTCAGCCTGTTGTAGTCAAGAAAAACAAGACAAATCTTCTTCCTATGATCCTTGTTTTAGACATTAGAAGTACTATGCCTGATTTGGGTTAATCCTTGGACTAATTATTTTGATTGGGCTCAGAAACTTCAATACGAATCTATTCATACTGCTGAACTAATATTCAACTTTCGATACTTGATTATCGAAGTTGGATCCATAAGTCTTCACTATCTAACAGTGATAGGAGCAATTAGGATTTAGCCTTAATAGAGAACAATGACCTATTGTATATGAATCATTTTAAGCCTAAAGACTTAGACTTTAGTCTAAAGGTTTTTTCACTATTTTATTCGAACTGGTAGCCTCTACCTTTAATTCGAGGAATTACTTTAATTTTCTAGTAGGTACTAGAATCCACATAGAATCTGCACACGAGTAACTTTGGTTGGCCCACTGTACACACTAAAGAGTCCAACTTTGGTTGGCCCATCCATGTACATCTAAAGGTAGGTTCATAATTAATTATTTCTCCAAATAATTTTTAGTAATTTTAATTTTGCCCCAGGCCCTGATCAATTGGCTTTGGCCTTCTTAGAAAAGGATCCAGTTAGATCCAACCATTAACATGACCGTACTTGGCCCATCCAACTAATGAATAATCTGGTCCAACTTTGGTTGGCCAACCCAACCATCATTAGAGAGAAACATCCAAGTCGTTATATGATGGATGATAATTCCATTAATCAACAAGCACCAGGCCTTTAGACCTTCAATGATTATTGAGTTAATGGATTCATTATCAAACACCTTAATGGAAGGCTATGACTCCATTATTCCTATAACTTTATCATTTTAAGGACCTAATAATTTTAGAGGATTTAAATTATTAGTGATTTAAGGATAGAAAGGACATGGACCAATTTGCTCCAACTGATTTCATCAGGTCAAGTCCTCCCACTGACTTTGCAAGTCACTGATGAGAACTAAGATCAATTATGGTCTATGGGCACCTAAATCAGTCTCACTGATTTTTTATGTGACATAGGTTAGTACAAATCAATGAGCAATTTAATCAAAAACTTGATTAACCACATTGGCCAGGTAAGTGAGATCGGTGGAAGGATCTGCCAAGGCTTGCCTTAGATACAATCAAAAATAGCCAGATAAGCAGGCTGCCAATTAAAAACTATCGATCTAGGATGCCAGACTTACCTTAGACACCAACTAATTTATCAATTTTGATTTGGTCTACCTAAAGACTCAGGCTCAACCACTGAGCCACGATCAGCATCCATTTGTTAGATATGTGGACTTTGATCAACTACAACTATTGAAGTGATCTATAGAAATGATCTAATCCTAATTAACTATTAATTAGGTTTGATCAATTTCTTAACCAAGTCTATATTTAATCTAACCCTAGGTCTAACCTAACCAATTAGTGACCTAATCAAAACTAACCCATTTATCCTTTAACCCAAGTTTTATGAAATTATCTTAGGATCTTCAAATCATAAATCTAGATCTAAACAATCAAATCACAAACCTAAATCCTAAATAATCACTTAGTTTCTTAATTAAGTTCAAAGTTTGATTTATGGAATCTCAGAACTAGTTTCTGATTTTATTATTTAAAATATTTTCATAAATTATATTTAATCATATTCAATATATAGATTTTAGATCTGATTTGTTTTATTGTTTAGATCATGTCTTAGGATTTTAAATCTAGGATTTTGCAGAAAGTAAGTTTATAATTTAAAATTTTACAAAATAAATATGACATACATATTTATTCTAGATTCAAAAATAAAAGCTACATATCCAACATATGCAACATAAGGATCTAGATCTAAACATGAAACATATCACATGGATCTCATCTAAATGATCAAAATCAGATCATAAATCATTTAAATTTAGATTTAAAATTTAAAAATAAATCATAAATTATTTTAGATCTCATCTAATATATTTATGATTTAAGTTTCTTCGGAATCAGCACATACTAAGGACAACCTTTCCACTGTAAGGGGTAAACCTTACAGCAAGACAACCTTATGGCAGTATGTGCAGTTCCTTGATATTATTTAGATCTAATCTAAATAATCTAAAATAGATCTTAATATCTATTAAATTTTAGATTTAAATTAAAAAATTAAATCATAAATTTTCTTAGATCTAATCTAAATAATTCATGATTTTGATTTAGATCAGCATATACTAGGACAACCTTTTCATTATAAGGGATTAACCTTACAACAGGACAACCTTATGACAGTATGTGTGATCTTTAATTAACTTTAATTTTTAGATTTAATCTAAAGCATACATAAACATGTTATAATAGAACCTAGATGCTCTGATACCACTGATAGAAAATATGCAGGATTTCATGCATAGATTTCAAAACTTTTTTGAAATATAGAGCAGCGGAAGACATAGATTAAACTATTTAATCTACAACATGCATGTAATCAAATTATAAAATTCTACATCAAGGATCTATAACATGTTATGATGTAAATATAAATCTAAAATTAAATTAATCATAAGTGGTATTGATCATATCAATACCTAGATCTAGAATAATTCTAGATCTAACCCTAGATCACATCTAGGTCACCAAGAGATCAGATCTCTTATCTTTGCATGGGTCGAGAACTCTATGATTGAATTCATTGTTGCCTTTGGAGCCACACATATGCATCCAACCTCTATAGGTGATCCACATGAACCTTGCAAAACACAGATCGGAGGTTCGTCGAATGAAAGATCCGCTCGAAGTGCTAGCTTCTCATGGATCCCTCCTGATGGTTAATCAAATACATGTTCTTCAGATCTTTTGGATGACTTCCAAGAGATGAAGAAACATGAGGAGGAATGACGGAGGAAATCTAACTCCTTGGATCTCCCATAAATCAGAAAAATAAATACATATGGAAAAAATCCCTAGGAGAAGACTAAATCTTCTCATTCAAGATGTCAACGGTTGATGTCCTAAAAATATCTATTATGCTAGGTTTAGAGGAGACTTTCTCCTTTGAATTTTTTTCTTAATTTTTCAGATATCACACCCTTAGATTTTTCTCATAAAAATATTATAAATAAATTTGAGAAGAAGGGCTCTCAAGCAAACCCTAAGAGAAGACCTTCTTCTCTTCTTCTTCTCGCATCAGGACATGATCAGATCATACCCAAAAATGATCACTATGCCCAACACCTTGGAGCACAAATTCCATGACCTCTTCCTCTCTCTCTTTCTCAAATCTTTATCATATAAAAATCACATAAAATAATGAAGAAGAAGATACTCAAAAGAAAACAAAGAGAAGATAATCTTCTCTTACCTTTGTGCCATCATGACATCAACGATTAATGTTCAGATGAAGACCTTTTTTCTAAGAATTCTGGCACCCTATTTCCTCAAGCCCTTCCTCCCTCTCTCTCAAATTTTTATCATATAAAAATTATAAATAAAATAGGAAGAGAGAAACATAAAAGAAAAATATAAGAGAAGACAATCTTCTCTTACCTTGTCTCTTCAAGATATCAACCTTTGATGTCTTAATTGAGGGCTCTTCTCCAAGAATCTTGGCACCAAAAATTCTTCCATGCCTTCTCCTCCTTCTCCTCTGATTTTTTATAATTTTTTTAGGAATTTTTCACATCCTAAAACCATCTTATAAGAGGCGTCCATCTTTTATTGCAAGACTAGGTCAAAACCTAGTCAAAGGAGGACTTCTATGGGGCGTCCAACTCTTGGATGCCCCTTCCACTTATTTTTTCATATAACCACTGATTCTCATATACAAAACTAAGGGAGAAAGGGCCAAATAAGATAGATGGGCATGGGTAGAGTTGGTGCATAAGGGAGGGAGGAGTTTGGGTCAATGAAGACTCTTCCAAGTAGGAAACAATTTCCAACTTCCTTATAATTTTGATCAAATCAAATTTAAATCTAATTCCTGAGATAATGAGATGTGGGAAATCATTTCTTCAACATGGAAATAAAAGAAAAAAAATTGGAATTAAAATATAGTATGGGCTTTCATAGGCGTAAGTGAAAGAGAGAGAGTCAACAAGGGAGGGAGGAGTTTGGATTAAAGAAGACTCTTCCAAGTAGGAAATAATTTCCAACTTCCTCATAATTTTGACCAAATCAAATTTAAATTTAATTCTTGAGATAATGGGATGTGGGAAATCATTTCTTAGGCATGGAAATCATAGAAAAAAATCTGAAATTAAAATATGGTGTGGGCTTTCATAGGCGCAAGTGAAAGAGAGAGAGTCCCAGTCCAACTAGGACTCCTCTTATTTGACTTGGTCAAAATTATTTTAAACTCAATTTAAATTTTATTTAAATTAGATTAAATATAACCCAATTAAGGATGATCCTAGTCCAATTAGGAGCCCAATTAAATTAGATTAAATTAAGATTTAAATCTGATTTAAATCCTAAGTCAATCAGGTGCACCCAAGTCCTAGTCAAACAAGAAATTATTCTTTTCTTGAAATTGGCTTATCCAATAAACCAATTAGACTTAATCTAATTAAATCTAAATTAATTTTAATTAAATTTAATTTAGTTAGACTTGATCTCAGCCTGATTGCTTAATCAAATTGAGCCAATTAGCAATCCAATTGCTAATCGATCCTCCTGCAATACTTGCATTAGGTCAAATATCAATCGCATTGAATGTTTATCCTTGAAATGATTCTCAATCATCGATTAACCATCCGATCAGGTTATAAGCACTAATGTGTGTGATCCCATAGATTTGAACCTAAGCTGGTAGTACATGAACCAAGTTCTATACCAATCAAAGTTACCATCTAGCAATAGTTTTCGACGTTTGGATAGATCGAATGTATGCAAAGCAACATTCTTAGAACCATGACCCATGCTTACCATATAATTCATCCCTATAACGAATAATGCTCAAGATAACTTCGAGTATGCTATCAAACACTCATACAAGTCATCTCTATTATGTGTCAAAATTTTATGAATCCCGTGACACCTCACGAGGATTACCCTAGCCTAGGATTTGCTAAATTGAAATACAGCGAGACATTCTCTTCTTGAAGTTAATCAGGAGTGGTCAATCCCATCTTGGCTCACACACTGACTCTACAAGTACTTGACTATATCCAAAAATCATCCATCACCTATATTAGAAATACAAGTAGTCCAGCACCAAAGTACAGTGAGTTGCTCGCAAGTGATCGTAGCGATCTCAGATCAGAGGAACACTTATATCCATTGGCCTTAGCTAGCTACTCTTAATAGTAGAGTGCTACATTTGTCATGTTCAATGTAGATGTGCTCCTACATCTCACCTGAATGCCATACCAGTGTTTCCACATCATTTGATTACGAGGGCAACCAATGCATATGGCATACAACGACCTACACTCGATAAGTTATCATCCTTATTAATAACTTATCATTTGATCGTGAACAATTTAAGAACCATCTGATAAATCCTTCTTTATCGATTGATTGTGGTTCTAAGGACTTCATCATAATTTAGGAGTTCATTTAAGAAAGATAGAACTTTTATGATGAAACAACCAAATTACTATTATTATTGGATAATTTATATACTAATTTCAATCATCTACTACTTAGATGATTGGCTTTAGGATATATTTCCTAACATTAAACACACCAACCGTGCCTATATTCATTATGCAAGTCTTTGGCTGCCTCAAATTGGCTTTGGAATTTGGAAAATCTCTTTGACCAATCTCAGTCATATTCTTTTCGATCAGTGGACCACACCAAACTTCTTTCAAGTAGCCAAATTTTCTCCTGTGCCGCCCTCAGCTCAACCTCAAGAGAACTAGCCTTGGCTATCAAAGCCCAAGACTTCTCACCTACATGCATCTTGACCTTCTCAAGCTCTTTGATTAGATGGTACTTCTTAGTATTATACTCTTTGAAGAGTTGTCTAGATGATTGGTGCAGATGATTGATTTTGATGGCTGCATTAGCATAATTTTTTTTAATTATTTAAGTTCGTCCTTCATCTTTTCCAACATTTTCTTGAGCTGACGAACTTTCTTCTTTAAATTTCTTATATAAGCTCTCAGGGGGACACCCTGAGGAAAGGAATCAGCTTCAATAGGAGGCTGCATTTTGATGCACAAAAATATTATAACATAAAGTAATTGTAATATAAAAGGCTTATTTTCATTAATTAAAATATTGTTTAAGTATAGGAAAGAACAAAAAATAAAAAAGATACAATAATAAGAGATCTCAGACCTTTGGAAGATCAACAAAGAAGTTCGATGCAATTTTAGTTGGTGCAGGTTCTTCGATGGTAGAGGAAGCAGATATGACAGGAGGCACAGCGGAAGAAGGATCGATTGGTGGAAGATCGATGGTTGGAAAAGATGGTCCCGCCTCATCATTAGAAGCTTCTTTATCCAAGAAGCTGAGGTCGAGCTTGGGGAATCTATTAGTTACATTCTTCTAGCAAAGCTTGTACCCCTTGATGAAGGATAATTAGGCAAATTCGACCTTTATGTTCTTTATCTCTGTAGAAGCTTTGAATTCTTCCACTACTTGAGTCTTCAGCTCCAGGATCTATCTCGCGACCTGCTCCCTCATCTCAACAGTTTTAGCTTCAGCCCTCTCCCTCCTCTTGATCTCTAGGTTTAGCTCCTTCCTTGCTTTCACTGAAGCTCGTTCGACATCCTAGACTCTCTTGAAAACCCTCGATCTTGGCTATTTTCTTCTCAAGGAGACACTCGACCTCAGCTTTCTCCTCAAAAAGGTGACTGACCTCAACTTGATGATTTTTCTGAATCTTCACCACCTCTGACCTCATGTGGTTCATCGCCTTAATATTGACAAGCAGTTGGTGATCCATCTACAAAAATAATAAAGCAAGTTATACAAATGGAGAAGTTCATAAACAAGTTAATCAAAGGTAAAAGGTAAAGTGGTTATCTTAAGGAAGGACCCTAGAGAGTCCCAAGTACATTGCTTAGGATTGATGTCAACAATTTTGTCCACAACCTTGACCAAAGAGCACCCATCAATCAATTCCTTGATGATCTTCTGATTGTGGAAAGGGTTTTCTCCTAGATTCTCTTTAGAAGTATTGGATCCACTGGGATGAGTCTTGCGCTTGACCTTTTTAAAGGCCATCTTTGCTCTTTTCTTCTTCACTCCCTTTTCCTTTTTGGTGAAAGGCATCAAAGTTTGAACATCAGTTGGGGGATTTGGGGAGGATGGAAGTGCTACAACCCCGGTGGTAGCCGCAACTTCGATGGCGGTAGTGGTTGCAGGGATGTCTACAGTGCCAGCGGTGTTAGCGGGTGTTGCAGAGCTTGAGGCATCAAACTTTGCTCTCTTTGAAGGCTCACCAGATGCAACACCCTTCCTTTTGTGAGCTCAAAGCCCCCTCGAGAGATGCTGAAGTTCATCCACATCCATTTTTGCAATCAGAAAAGATTCATAATTAGAAAGAAAGACAAGAAAGAAACTTATGAAATTCATATATATACCTGCTAGATTGAAGCGGCTTAGGCCTATGTTGAACAAAGTCTAGTCTTTTATGAGTTTGAGTAAAAGGGAAGCTCGGTAATTTCTAAGTTTATTGGCAGAATCAAGATCTTTCCTCTCTAAACTAGGAGCTCGGTGGACCGAATTCCTCAGCTGTCCTTAAGGAGGAAGTCCTAATTCTAAAGAAGGACATGAGATAAAACAGAATTTTTCTTTTCAATTATGAATGAAAGGAGTGTCCTTAAGCAATCCCTTCTTGCCAAACTAGGAAGAGACATACCACCAATCCTTAGCAGTAGGATGATGTTTGAAAGTGAAATAGTTGTGGAATAGGAAAATTATAGGTCGAACCTCGACCATGATGCACAAAGAAAGAAATCCTATGATGAACCTAAATGAGTTCGACACCATGGAGGCAAAGAAGATGTTCAAGAACCTAATGAGGGCTGTTATGAAGGGTGGAATTGAAAGCCGAAGTCCAGCATGAAGAGCCTTGATGTATAAACAAAAATGACTTGGAGGAGGGGAGCAGGCTCGGTCGCTAGGCCTGGAAAGTTCAAGTTCATACTCTGAAGGTATATTGTACTGGATCCTTATCAGAGAAAGATCTTCATGATGAAGTATGCAAGTAATGGTGTCCACGACAAAAGGAGGATAGGATGCCTCTATAGGCTCGATTTTCTTAAGGTTTGGATCCATCGGGATCAAGTAGGCCGAACTCTCGGAACAAGTCGACTAGAATTCTTTGGCGGATATACGAATCAAACTAAACTTGAAAAAAGACTCCAAAAATCAAAAGAAATAAGAGACAAAATCTCTTTGAAGAAATCAAAGGTTTAAGAAATGAAAAGTTTCAAAATGATCAAAAGAAAGCTTGGGAACTAACTTAGATTGGTTGGAGAAGGCAAGAAGACAATTGGTGGAGCAAAAATTGGATGAGAAAGCATTTGTGATCAGAGGAAATGGTGGAAGAAATCAAAACTCTTAGATGGGAAGGAGGCAAAAATCAGGCGGGAGAAGAAGACTCAGTCGAAATAAGGTGAGGCAGGAAGAAGAGGAGTTTAAATAATCAAGGGAAGCCTGAGGTGGTTATGAATGCAGGCCTTCTCCATCCGATCTTCACTTGACATGTTTTCCACTCATCATGAGAAGCGTAGATGGCCGGCAGAGCTTTAATGATGCCATATCTCGAGCACCACTTTGACAAGATTTCGAAATCTTGTCTTTTCAAATCATCTTGTATTGAAGAAGCTTCAGTGCCAAAGTAGATAATGCCAAAATTCTCCACCTCACAAAAGCAGGAAGTTGGAAAAAGAACTTCAACACTTGCATTTATACTCCCTTCTTTTGAACTTTAAACTCGAGAGTATGGGGCTAGTATTAGTGATAAATCCGCTTCTGCCGAAGTTCAGCATGATGTCTAGTATTGGAGAGATCCCGTCTAATGATGGTGACCATGACCGAACTTCGATCATCTTGTAATCCTACTCGAGCTCATTCTAGGATGGCTGACCTCCAACTTATACTTGCCGAGCGACCTTCTCGACTGTAATTATTGACTCTCTCAGTTAGCTACAGGACCCATAAGGCATACAGGACTTCTTCTAGCAGACCTTGAAGTTCGTCGAACTCCTGGCGATCGAACTTCTCCCAGTCACTCGGCAAACCCCTTCCAGCCATATTGTGAAGAACTCCTTCCATAACAGAATCCACAAAATGATCGAACTCCTTTTAGATCAGATATCCTTCAAACCAAATCTCATCTTTATGGTAGATACTCACGTTAAGAGTTTTGGACCAGCAGAGCTTCCCTTTAGATGAACTTCCGTACCATTCAGAGAGTGGTAGATCTTGATATTCCTGCATTTGGAACCTTGGATGTATAAGCTAAAATTCATAAAAGGACCTCATCATCAAAGTAAGTCCAAACTTCTTCCTAAAGAGATTGACCGCGGTCTTAGATCGATGAATCCACCATCCTGTTCAACCTTCAACCTAGAGAAGTTATTCACTTATGGATGATCTTGAAGATAGCTGAACTTCAAAGTAATCGAGACTCACTAGAGTGTTTTGACTTGCTCGCAGGCGTAATGATAAGCATCATAAATTTACTAATAAATGTATTAATTTATTAATTAATTTATATTAATTTTTAAAAATTAATGATCAATTTATATATAATTTTTAAAAAATTCATATTTTTATTAATTAAAAAATAATAAAAATTAGAAAATAAAATTTTATAATCAATGGAAAGAGCTCACTTTTTTTATCATAACAAAATAAGTTTGAAGCAAAACAAAGCTAAAACGGAAAAGATATGAATTTCTGAAGAAATAAAATAAAAAAAATTTAAATGAAAAATAACATATGGCTCAAACGGCTCAAGCCGCCATGCCGCAGTAGCTGGCGCGTCCAAACGTGCTGAGCCAAGCCGACCAAGTCGGCATGCCAAGCCATCCACGCTAGCCGACTCAAGCTCAGAAGCTATCAGTCGGTATACAGCATAGTATGAACCGCCAGCTCAGCAGACACCGACAAATTAGAGCTTACTACGTGGTGAACCTAGACCCCTAAAGGGTTTACAAGAAATTCATCGTGGCTCACAGGTCATTTTGGTCTTTTCATCTATCAATAAAAGGCGATGATTGATTGCGGTGCACGATGTAGCCAGTCCACCCAGTCCATGGGAACAGTAAACGTACGATCGTGCGGTGGTGGTTGTTTGCGATCAAGATCAGACGTTCAGCATTTTTTTCTGATTGTTGATTTCACCCAAATCACCATCGGATGGCAGTGCTTGATTCTATCTTCGATCCGACGGTCCAGAAGGCTCCCGACGGTGATCAAACTCTCAGGCGCATGATCAATGGCCTAAATTCCTCCATCAAGCATGATCCAATGGTCATAAATTAATCTGACTTGATCTGGGCCATTACACGTCTATTTTTGGTATTTTTGGAAGCATCGGATCACCATCCAATGGTCAGAATTAAAAAAACTCAATAGGGGCTATTTTAATATGAATTTCACTCGGATTTCTTCCTATTTTTATGATTAAAACAACCCTTAGTCCCACATTGCCTCTAAAAAAAATATCTAGCCTCCCTAGCTCTATAAAAAGGACCCATGCCTTCAGAAATCAATATCTCTGATCAAGGTGAAGCTTTGGTACAGGGCGAAGCCAGGCTATGGGTTAAAGGCTGCTTCAAAACAATGGGTGCCGAGAAGAAGAGCTGGGCTTCTACACCATCTTTTTGCCAATGTCGATCCAAGATTAGAGATCAGCTTATTTTAATTTCTTTTTTTTTATGTATTTAAATTATAAAATTTTAATTAATGTAATATTTATTTTTATGTTCTTTAATTTTATGCTCTTTATTTTTATTATAATTTAATTTCTATATTTTAATCATTGCTTTTTATTTTTCTGCAAGTAGATGCTAAGATCTAACTAGTAGATCTGAGTACCAAGTTTACTTTTCTATATAATTTAATTTTTACTTCATAATTTTAATTTCTGACTTCAAAATTTATTTTTAAATTTTTTTTTCTTTTAAAAAAAAAATCAAAGATTTTAAATCTAAAAGTACTACCTTTTCTATGGATTCAACCTGACTCACTACTATCTATGCATTTTTAATTATTTTAAGAAGTTGGATTAAACTGAAAAACACAGTATTTTAACGACAACATCGTGTTCCTATCAAGTTTTTGGTGCCATTGCCGGGGATGGAATAGATGCTATTTTTTTCTTTGATTTCTTTGATTTTTCTTTTTATAAATTAATTATAAATATTTTTTTTAAAATATTGCTTACTAATTTTTTTATTTATTTATTTTATAGAAAAGAAAGAGAAAAGAAAGAAAGCATCTAATTTTGGTGAGATCAATCCTAACCCTAGTCCTCTTTTTATTTATTTATTTATTTATTTTATTTTTAAATTAATTTAAAAAATATCCATTTAAACCTAATTAAAAGCCTCATGATAAGATTAGAAACCCTAATTGTTTAGAGCATGCATCATATTAGTTTTATTTTTTTTTTTGGTGATTGCTGGAGGCAAGGTAAGCCTTTCAGAATACAATTAGTAGCATGCATCTAGTTTAAATTGCATAGAACCTTTTAATTGAATTTTTTTTTTTTTGCATATCATATTAAATCAAATTAAGGATATAACCTAATTAAACAAGATAAGATGGAAATTTGATCACCCTTCCTTGGCCCACAAACAACCAACCAGCATCCTGCATTGACCTAAGCCTTTAATTTTAAAATCAATTAGACATCAACCCTAAGAACTCGAGCTCAATAGGACAAGGAACCCTAAGAGTTGAACCAGGTTAGGATTAGTCAATTTAACTGGTATCTAAAAAAGTAGTTCAGGGATGACTAGGCCCGAAGGAAGGTGGCTTTTAATTGGTTCCATTCGCTTACATGATCAAGCATAATTCGTGTCTAAGGCAAGCAACGGGGGGACTCCCACCGACCTTACACTTACCTGGCTAGTTGATTGGTTAATCCTATACTTGGAGGACTTGAAGGTGACCTTAATAGTTAGGAGCTGTCTAGATCTAGGATAACCCTTATTTAGGATTGATTGATAATTTGATTGCTAACCAACATCAAACCTAATTAAACTTAATTCTTTTCTCTCTTCTTAGTTCTAGGACTCCTTAGGACCTATTCTTTAGAACTCTTTTTTCTTTCTTCTCCTTTCTCCTCTAAAAATAAAATAAAATAAAAATTAAATTAAACTAACTAAAAAAATATTAAAAATAATAATTAAATTAAAATAATTTAAAAAATTTAATTTTTAATATAATAAAATAATATATATATATATATAATTCTAAAATATTCTAAAAAATTTTTGAACCATACATTAGGGTTACACTAATACATGCACGATAGAAAATCATTTTTTTTTGATTTAGTTGAACTTAATTGAGTGGTTGATTCACATTAAACCTAATAATCAAATGGCTAATATGAACCTAATAGTCCAAAAATTAGATAAAGTTGATCTTCTTGCTCAGAAATTAGATCAACTCCGAATCCTAGGTCAACAATCTCCTGCATAATTCACATCATCTTCTAATTATCAGGAGATTTGTTCAATCTGTGCTAGCCCAATCCATCATGTGAGTGAATGTCCTATGACTGCACAGTTTCCATATTTTATCCAAGAACAAGTTCAAGCTACTCAAGGATACTCCAAATTGATTAATGACCTATTTTCAAATTCATATAATCTAGATTGGAGCAACCACCATAATTTTTCTTGGACATCCCAATAGACTGAGGCTCAAACCCAAATTTTATCTATCCAAAACTATCAAAATAGGCCCCAATACCAAAACTATGCCTATAATAATGATCAACCTAGTCAGTTTACCCAACCATCATATTACAATCATCTCTCATACCCACCTCCTCAATAGACCAATCTAGTTGGCGATAGATTTAACTAACTTCAACAATTAAGTTTGACTCAACAACAATCAATCGCTAGGCTAGAAGCTCAAATAGGATAATTAGTTGAGTCTAACATGAGGAGAGAACTAGATCAACTACCGAACCTATCAATTTCAAATAATCTATCTAATGTCCACCAACCTTCTGGAATAAGTTATCAATTTAATATCTCACTTAAGAATCTCCAATCTAAGAATACCAAAGTAATTCCTGAACTTAAAAGCTATAGGATTCTTATGGACTCATACTAAGACCAGGTGAGAGAGGCTAGTACTGATGCTAGCTAAAATGAAAATTTAGAAGAACTAGTTAGTACTGAGACTAACCACATAGAAGAACTCGAGCTAGGAACTAGTACTGATGCTGGTTCTAGTTTAAATTAGATAGAAATAGGGAGAAAGAGAATAGATGATTTATCCGATACTTATAAACCTAATGTCCTATTCTCTTCAACCCTAGAAGTAGGTTCTTCTTACAAAAATCAAGAGGCATGTAATAAAGAGTCAACGGAGTTGTTTAAGCAAGATCATATTAATTTACCTCCAAAATTAAAATCATCTTTAGTCATCCTTCCAGCACCCATTGAATCAAACTTGACTCCTAATACAAAAACTCCATTCATAAGTATTTTAGAAAAACAAATAGGAAAAATTCTTAATAAACATGGGTCTGAGAATGGGATTATAAATTATATTTTCCTAATTAATAATGAATATATCAATAATGGGATTATAAATCAACTTTCTAAGATTGGCAATTCAAAACCATTGGAATTTATCAATCCAATATTCGACATAGAATAGTAAGCTGTATTGTGTCTAGCTGAAGATGGTAAACTTAGTGCTTGTTGGAAGGTAATCTAATATTTAATTTTTATCTAATTTATCTTTTTAATTTATTTTTTTTTAGGATAATTTGAATAAGTTGGAGGGAGAGCCAAAATTTTCAAAGGCATATGCTGGACCAAAAATATACTAAGTTAGGTGTATTCTTCCATGTTCTTTATTACACCCTTTATTTTTTTTTTTCCATTGAGGACAATGTCGATTAAGTTAGAGGGGAGAAAAATAAAAATTTTAAAATATTAAGTTCTCAAAAAAGTTAGTATTTAGTATTTAGACACCTGATTATGCTTAAGAATCGAATTAAACTAAGCATTTTTAAAAGAAAATTGATGTACAGATCAGAGAATCTATGAGATATTGAGGAATCAAGTATTAAAAAAATTCAATAAAGAATTAAGTCTAAAACATAAAAAGTTTTTTCTTGGAGCATTTCTAATTATTTCTACTAGCATCGAAGAAAAATTTACTTTTTATAGGCTTGTGTAGGGTAACTATACGTTTCTTCATATAATAAATTTATTTTAATAAAATAGTTTTCAAGTACTTCTCACTGAGTAATCGGGCCTCTTTGCTTGAGCAAGCATTGAGTTTCGCATCAAAAGATGGGAAGGGCAAAAAAGCTCATTATAAAACTAGTCTTAACTCGTAGCCTATTTGATTCGAGCTAGTAAGCTCGAGGGGTATTCTATACCTAGTGCCCTAAAGCCAACTGGTTTGGGAGTCATTGGCCCAAGACTCGCTACATGGATCAAATAGAAAGCTTAAGGAGTTAAGACACTCAATAGTGGTACAATATTAAAAAAAATTATTTTAAAAAAAAAATATTGATTTTTCACTGAGTAATTGAGTCTCGTTGCCTAAGAAACAATGATATTCGCATAAAAAGATGGGCAATGTAAAAATAAAAATTAATAAATGAAGGGTGGAAGTAGCAATACACTTGTCTATATGAAAGTTTAGATAAATCAGAGATAAAGATGGGATAATTTAGAAAAAGTTCTAAAAAATTTAATATTGTTTACTTAATTTTTCTATTGATAAGAATTAATATTCCAATGATATATCTCACCTAAGCTCTATTGAATATCAATGGCCATTTTGAAAACTGCTTAGGTAAAATTCGAAACTCTAAAGTTAAAAGGTATTTAAAACTAAATTCTTTCTTTACTTGAGGACGAGCAAAGCTTAAGTTGGGGAATGTGATAAACATCATAAATTCACCAATAAAAGTATTAATTTATTAATTAATTTATATTAATTTTTAAGAATTAATGATTAATTTATATATAATTTTTAAGAAATTCATATTTTTATTAATTAAAAAAATTAATTAAAAAATAATAAAAATTAGAAAATAAAATTTTATAATCAATGGAAAGAGCTCATTTTTTTGATCATAATGAAATAAGTTTGAAGCAAAATAGAGCTAAAATGGAAAGGATATGAATTTCTAAAGAAATAAAATAAAAAAATTTAAATGAAAAATAACATATGGCTCAAGTCGCCATGCCGCAGCAGCCGGCGCGTCCAAATGCACCGAGCCAAGTTGACCAAGCCAATGCACCAAGCCATTCACACTAGCTGACTCAAGCTTAGAAGCCATCAGTCGGTCTACAGCACAGTATGGACCTCCAGCTCAGCAGACACCGATGAACCAGAGCTTACCACATGGTGAACCTAGACCCCTAAAGGATTTACAGAAAATTCATCGTAGCTCATAGGTCATTTTGGTTTTTTTATCTATCAATAAAAGGCACTGATTAGTTACAGTGCACGATGTAGCCGGTCCACGCGGTCCATGGGAATAGTAAACGTGCGATCATGTGGTGGTGGTTGTTTGCAGTCAAGATTGGATGGTCAGCATTTTTTTCGATTGTTGATTTCACCCGGATTGCCATCGGATGGCAGCGCTTGATTCTATCTTTGATCCGATGGTCTAGAAGGCTCCCGACAGTGATCAAACTCTCAGGCACATAATCAACGGCCTAAATTCCTCCATCAAGCGCAATCCAATGGTCATAAATTAATCTGACTTGATCTGGGCCATTACACGTCTATTTTTGGTATTTTTGGATGCATCGGATCACCATCCAATGGCCAAAATTAAAAGAACTCAATAGGGGCTATTTTAATCCGAATTTCACTCGGATTTCTTCCTATTTTCATGATTAAAACAACCCTTAGTCCCACATTACCTCTAAAAAAATATCTAGCCTCCCTAGCTCTATAAAAGGGATCCAGGCCTTCAGAAATCAACATCTCCGATCAAGGTGAAGCTTTGGTACAGGGCGAAGCC
The DNA here is from genome assembly GCA_006176705.1 of Cocos nucifera. Lineage (NCBI taxonomy): Eukaryota > Viridiplantae > Streptophyta > Magnoliopsida > Arecales > Arecaceae > Cocos > Cocos nucifera. The sequence goes on along the minus strand of QRFJ01004125.1, from coordinate 170,444 downwards.
AGGCTATGGGTTAAAGACTGGTTCAAAGCAACGGGTGCTGAGAAGAAGAGCTGGGCTTCTACACCATCTTTCTGCCAATGTCGATCCAAGATTAGAGATCAGCTTATTTTAATTTTTTTTTTTATGTATTTAAATTATAAAATTTTAATTAATGCAATATTTATTTTTATGTTCTTTAATTTTATGCTCTTTATTTTTATTATAATTTAATTTTTGTATTTTAACTATTGCATTTTATTTTTCTGTAAGTAGATGCTAAGATCTAACTAGTAGATCTTAGTACCAAGTTTACTTTTCTGCATATAATTTTCACTTCATAATTTTAATTTCTGACTTCAAAATCTATTTTTAATTTTTTTTAAAAAAAATTAAAGATTTTCAAATCTAAAAACACTACCTTCCCTATGGATTCGATTCGACTCACTACTATCTGCGTATTTTTAATTATTTTAAGAAGTTGGATTAAACTGATAAACATGGTGTCTTAATGACAACATCGCGTTCCTATCACGTAACAGTTATGCCTGAACTATAGCTATTGATCTCCAACGAACTGGCAAGTTGCAATAAAAGATAACTCACTCTTTGTAACAAACTCCACGTGGTTTGAATGGCCTACTAGCAGGCGGTTACGACTATCACTATCAGTTTGTTATACGCTCTATCTATATAAGGGATCCTCCAGATACATTTTTTCTCTAAGCTCTCATACTCAACATGATACTCTACTAATTTTTTTTTTCCTGAGTACTCCATTCCAGTTGGCCAGAAAACTAACTTGAGCATCGAAGGATCCTATCAAAGCCACCCACCTCCGGTCTAGACTTACTTTGCAGGTCTTGACGGTGACTTCATCTGCTCCAGCTCCAGCCAGCTTTGACATTGATACAATTTTTTGCACCAATACAAGGATTACCCAGAACTAAGTTTTGCTAAATTGAAACACAATAAGATATTTGCTTTTTGAAATTAATCAGGAGTGGTTAATTCCATCTTGATTCACACAATGACTCTACAAGTACTTGACTGCACCTAAAAATCTTTCATTGCTATATTAGAAATATATATAGGTTGGCACCAAAGTACAGTGAGTTTCTTGCAAGTCACTATGGTGATATTAAGTTGAAGGGATACTTATATCCATTGGCATTTACTAGCTATTCTTGATAGTAGAGTGCTACATTGGTCATGTTAAGTTTAAATGTATTTCTATATCTCACCTACATGCCATATGAATGTCTCCACACTACTTGATTATAAGGATAACCAACACATATGATATACAATGATCTATACTCAATAAGTTATCATCCCTATTAATAACTTATCATTTGATCATGAACAAATTTTAGAACCATCCGATAAATCTTTCTTTATCGATTAAGTATGGTTCTAAGGACTTCATCATAACTTAAGAGTTTATTTAAGAAAGATAGAACTTTTATAATGAATAATCCAAATAACTATTATTATTTGATAATTCATATACTAATTTCAATCATCTATAACTTAGATGATTGGCTTTAGAATATATTTCCTAAGAACTCTCACTTGGACTAAAGCCAATTAGAACAATATTAAATATCTTATCTTCCACTTGAGCTCGTAGAACTTCTTAGTTCTGAGGCTTTAGCAAATAGATCAGTCAAGTTCTTCTTTTTCGTTGATCTTCTTAAGATCGACTTCACCTTGATCTAAAATAAAAATGATAGTGATGTAGAGTTTGCTGGTCCTATGATGTACTTTCAATTTTTTAGCTAAACTATGGCTTCAGTGCTATATTAGGATTGGACCATCAATGGAGGATGCCACTTCCAGCTTGCTAATAAACTTTTACAACCACACAGCCTATATGATAGTATCAGATGCCATGATGTACCTTGCATTGCTAATAGAATTGGCTACAGTGTTCTACTTGAAATTTTTTTAATAGATTGCTCCTCTACTTAGGATAAATTCATGATCCAATACTCTTATGTTGTCATATTTATCTAACTAAAAACTAAAATAAAAAATTTCACAAGTTTTAAGTTAGTTTCTTCATTTATGAGTCACTGGACCTTAGTATTTCTAAAATAGTTAACGATTGTCTATGCAATCTTTTAGTGATTTTTACTTGGATCAGACTGGTATGTACCACTACCTCTAGTGAGTATACTATATCTGATCTTATACATGGAGAAATAAGATGACAGCTAAATTTTTATTTCTTGTAATGCTGAAATATCATTTTTGATTAAGAGAATATCATCCACAGACAACACAAAGAATAACACTATAGAACCTTTTGCCCACTTACAAATGTAGGGTTCCTCTTTGTTCCTAACAAAGGCATATGTTCAAAATGTATGTTCTAACTCCAAGATGATAGCCAAACAGGCTTTATAGATTTCTACCTTCCCATCTGTGCTACTCTGATCCTTTTGAAAATTCATTTGCACCAAATAGATTTTATCCCTTTAGGTGAATCAACTAGTGTCCACACACTATTGATCTTCATGGACTCTAATTTGGATTTAATGGCTCCAAGCCACTTCTCAGAGTCAGACCTATGCATTGCATCCCTATAGATGATTGGATCCTTGTTGTTCTCATTAAGCTCAACAGGATTACCATTTCGGACCTAGAAATTGAAGTATCCATCCAGTTGATGCAATAATATACTGGATCTCCTTAAAGATGCCTCTTTAATAGGCTTCAGATTTGATCTAATCAAATTCGGTTATATTGGTTTACTAGATTATGTCGATTTTTTCTATCGATCGAACTTTCTCAAGTTCAACTTTAGTGGTATCTATTTTTTCTCTAAGAAACTTCTTTTTCAAAAAGAATGCCTTATTACTAATGAACATCTTATATCCTTCAGCATGATATAATTAATAATCCCTAGTTTCCTTGGGGTATCCTATAAACATACACCTATCAGACCAGGGTCCAAGTTTATCTATGTGCAAATATTTGATGTAGACCAAACAATCCTTATCCCGAAGGTGAGAGAGTCCAGGTCTACATCTTGTCCATATCCCATATAGAGTCTTTGCGATAGATTTACTTGGAATATTATTTAGAGTAAAACTAGTAGTCCCAAGAGCATAATCTAGAAAATGAAATAGGTAGACTAGTAAACCCTATCATGGATCGAACTATATCTAATAAAGTTCGATTTTTCTTTTTTGATACATCAATAACCTGTGGTGTTTCGGAAGGAATCTACTATGAGAGAATCCTATTCTCTCCTAGATATTTCAAAAACTCATCGGATAAGTATTCACCTCCTCGATCTGATTGAAAGTTTCTAATACTTTTTTTAGTTTATTTTTCTATTTTATTATGGAATCGTTTGAACATTTCAAATGATTCAGATTAAACTTGTCTATACCTAGATAGGTCATCTATAACCATAATGAAATATTGATGTCCTTCTCTGGCACTTGAGTTCATAGGTCCATATGCATCATTATGTATGAGACGTAGAACTTCACCGGCTCTTTCATCTTTTTCAGTAAAAGATGACTTTATCATCTTTCTAAGAAGATAAGACTCACAGATCTACAATGATTCACAATCATTGATATCGAGGTTTCTCTCTAAGGTTAACTTGTTTATCTTGTTCTTGTTAACATGACTAAGCCTACAATTCCAAAAGCAGGTATCCATGACATTATCTAACTTGGGTGTTTATTAAATGTATACATTATACTATTGTAACATCATTCACAATGATATCATAATAATCTTTTTTTATTAATAAATGATGATCATCTTTGGCCAAAAGGCCAACATGTTGGGTATTGTATCCTAAAGCTAATTATCTAGGTTTTAGACGGTTGAGCTGATTATAAATTATACTTAAAATTATAATAAATAAAATTATTATTCTGGCATATCATCACTCTTGTACATCTTTCTATAATAAACTCTCCTATGATGAAGTTCTTAGGACTATTTAGACTCGATAAAGGAGGATTTATCATTTAGTCCTTAAACTTGTTGACGATCAAATTATACGTTGTTACCTAGGATGATAACATATTGAGTATAGGTCATTATGTATCATATATGTTGGTTGTCCTCTTAACCAAGAAGTATGGAGATACTACTATGGCATGTAGATGAAGTGTAGGGGTGCATTTCACTAAACGTGACCTAACTGCAGAGCTCTCTACTATCAAGAGTTGCTTGCGAAGGATATGGGTATAAGTATCTCTCAGACATGAGATCACCATGATGACTTGCAAGCAACTCACTATACTTTGGTACTGGAGTACCTAAATTTTTAATTTAGTGATAGAAGGATACTGGATGCAGTCAAGTACTTATTTAGTTGGTATGTGAGTCAAGATGGGATTGACCCCTCCAAGTGTTGGAGTAAATGCATCACTGTATTTCAATTTAGCAAAATCTTGGTCGGGATAGTCCATATGATGGATATTGAAATTTTGAAATACAATGTAGATAATTTTTAAGGGTTGATAGTTAAATCCCAGGTCATCTTTTAAGCATTGAGATTAAGAGGATGAATTATACGGTAACTATTTACCATAGGTTCATGAATGTTGTGATGCAACTATTTGACCTATTCGGATGTCGGATACCATTGCTAGATGGTCACATCAATTAGTACAAAAATTGATTTCTATGCTATTGGCTTAGGGTTCAAATCTATAGGGTCATACATAATAGTTCTTACCTGATCTGTTGGCTAATAAAGAGTCTCAATAGTTTGGGACTCTATGGTCAAGAGTCCCACTGGGTTGAAACTCTATGACCTAGAGTTCTGCTAGATTGAAACTCTACCTTCATGGATCCTACTAGACTGGACTCTGAGTCTACTTATCTAAAACTCTATGATCAAGAGTTTCACTAGTCTAAAACTTTTTGATCATGAGTTTCATTCATTTGGGATACTTCGATCAAGAGTCCCACTAGTTTGGGTCTCTTCAATCAAGAGCTTTATATAGATGGAACTCTGTTGTCTAGATACCCACCTGATTGAGATTTTGATATTTTTTAAAAGATTAATTAGCAATTAGATTGCTAATTATCTTAATTTGATTAAGCAATAAGGATTTGATCAAATCTGATTAAATTTGATTCAATTGGGTTTGATCCGATTAGGTCATTAAATGACCTAATCACTAAGGGAGATTCGATCTTAATTTGATCAAAATTTGGACCTAATTAATTTTTAATTTGATTAAAAATTTATTAAATTAGTTAAGCCTAATCTAATTTGGTTTATCCTAATCTAATTAGGTTAGGACAAATTAGTTTGCATGGAACCAATTTGGATAAGTTAAATTTGAATTCAAATATCTCCTTGTGCTATGAATTTTGACTCACGCCTTTCCTCATGTATTTCTAAATATTGCATGAGTTTTCTCCATGCCAAAACTGAAGTTTTCACTCTCTTATCTCCCTTTGACCTGGTCTAAGTGTTGGATCTGATTGAATTGTAGTTGAATTTTGAATTCAACTTGAATTGGTTGGTTTGGTTGAAACCTCTCAATTCCCTCTCATCCTTATCTCCACGCCCCTAGCCTTTTCTCGCACTTTTTTCTAATATTTTCTAGGTGTGGGCATGTAGAAAGATAGTCCTTTTGCATGTCAAATAGCTGATTTATGCATTAAGAAAGGATAAAGGATGATTTGAATTTGAATTAGAATGATTGGATGAAACAAGTTCAACCAATGCACCTTATCCTTTTCATGCATTTTCCCCTCTGAATCACGCACATTAAAATGCAATTTTTTTTTGTGCATGCATGGAGAACAGTGAGGCTATGTGAGAAGGGAAGAGTCCTTCTAGGGTGAGAATTTTGAAGGGTTGGGGCATCGGGTTTTGGGTGAGAGAAAATTCAAAAGAGAGAAAGCCTTTTGTGCCTACCTTTTGTTGTGCCATTCTTACTTTTTTTCTCAATTGGTCATCCATTCAAGAGAGATTTGGAAGTGGGTGTATAGTAGATAAGAGAGTCCTTCTCTCATGAAAATTTGTTTCACAAGAAAATTCCAAAGAGCGAGGGCATGAGTGTTTCTGGGTATCAGGGTTTTTTAGTTGTGTGAAACCCTAGGATTTGGACCCTAGGTTTGGATGGAGAGATTGAGTGCTGTGAGTGCCCGATCACTACCAATTTCACCACCACCTCATTATGCTCTATACACTGTATTTTGATCTTCTAGATTATTCGAAAGATTAGGAAGAAGATCACCGATTAGATCGATAAAGATCAGCCGTCAAAGGCCTTGACAAGAAGCTAGCACTCTGGTGGAGCCGATCAAGATTAGAAGCTCCGTATGGATTCACCATAGAGGCTGAATGATTGTATGGCTATAGCATAATGTGAGGGCTTGCTACTGCAATTTCAAATTGAGGAGATCATCTACCCACATGCAGGTATTATGTTTTGAACACATATCGGTCAGAAAATATGATTTACTAATCGAGTGCATTTAATTTTTCATTACATATATATACATCTAGATCCATGTGTAGGGTTGTATGATCTGATCATGGAATGCTTTAAATTAATATTAGATTAATTTTAGCTTTCATTATATATTTATTTCAAAAAAGTTTCAAAAAGCATACCTAGAATTCTGCACAATTTCCATCAGTAGTATCAGAGCAAGGGTTGCTTGACATGTTTATTTCTTAATTAAAAAATTAAATGCTAGCATATATAATATGTTTTGATTCATATAACTTAGTAATCGAGGATGAATGAGCCACCAAGCCGTCCAGTCATAAGGAATAAGAATGGTTTAAAGGCCATCTCCACCCATTCGATGGCAATCCCTTATGGCGGTAGGGGTGCCATCATGAACTCATTCATTAAGATAAACAGTGAAAGAATTTTATTTATTAAAATTATTTGAATATAAAAATTAAATATGAATAAGTTTAGATTTGATCTAAAAGGTGATTCATGGTTTAATTTTTATAGTGCATGATTTTCTGTTTAAAACTAGCAATAGATTGTTATTTGAGAAATGAACCAACACATTTCTGAAATGAATCAACTCATTTAAAAAATAGAAAATAAAAAAAAATATTTTAAAATTTAAAAATTATTTTTAAAATGCCAAACTCCAATCCATCAGCCCAAAAATTTAATTAAAAGAATTAAGTGTTGTCTAGCAGGGTCTAGAAATGTGAATTAAAGATCCTAAGATAAATGCATAAAACTATGGGTTAAAGGATTAGATGAATTAGATCCACTAATTGGGTTAGATCTAAATTAGTTAAAGAATGGACTTAACTAGAGTAATTGATCAATTCTAATCAAATGTTGAATTAGAGTAATTGATAAAAAATACTCTAGTTAACCATTCTACTCAAATGGTGATTCGAGCTGAACCATGTCATTAGAAATCAGTTTGACTGATTTCATTTAGTAAGACTGAATACGGTGCCCATGGACCAAAATTGATCCTAGTCCTCGTCACTTGACTTGGTAATGTCAGTGAAAGGATTTGACTTGGTGAAGTTAGTGGAAGAAATTTGGTCCGTGTGAATTCTTTCTTAAATCACATGTAATCTAAATCCTCTAAATTATTAGATCCTTAAAAATGATAAAGTTATGCAGATAGCTGAGTCATAGCCTCCTATTAAGATGAATAGTAATGAGTCCAATTTTTCAAGTGGACATTGGAGGTGCTTTACATCTGGTATTCATCTGGATATTAGAATTACTGTCCATCAAATGATGATTAGGTTGTACTTTCTGAACGGCGATCAAGTTGGCTAGAGATTTTCTCGAGCCTAGTTTTCGTTCATTTGATGCACCGAACTCAATCATGTTAATGATTGGTCCTAAGCAGATCTTTTTAGTGGAGGCCATAGCCTACTAAATTAGTTTATAGAGCAAAATTAAAATATTAAAAATTATCTAAAAAAATAATTGATTGTGAACCTACCTATAGATGCATATGGGTTAACCAGAGCTTTCCTCAGGCCCGTTTATAGTCTATGTGGATTCTAGTACCCATTAAGAAATTAATGTAATTTCTCAAATTGGAGGTAGAGGCTATCAATTCATAAAAATAATAAAAGAATCTTAAGACTAAAGTTCAAATCTTTAGGATTAAATAATTTGAGTACTAATTGTTAGATGTGTGTCCTAGAAGTCAAATTGGCTGTCACTTGTAATATACTTCTAAGAAAAATTTTATAATTTTGACTATAAATTAATAAATAGATTAGTGTGTATTTAAAAATACCTATGATATATCCTTTGAGTTAATGGTAATGATAATTTATATTTTTAAGAGTTAAAAATTTAAGATATGAATTTTCATAGTTAGCTCATAAAATGCTCCCGATCATAGGATTATCACGAGGATGGTGATCGATCTAGAAGATTGGTGTACGATCGCTTTTTTAGGATAGAGGTGTCTTGAGTCTATAGTGTGGAGACACCAAAGTGAGAGTATAGATACTTGTTAGAGAATGAAGGCATTGAGTGTGACCACCTTGAGTAGTCATAAGGAAGTCTACCTTCTCATCGATGACTGACTTGATGCTGCAGTGGTGTGTATGGTTCTTTGACCTGAGGTGCATCGATAATTCATCTTAAGAGTGTTATAGTTTGACTACACCATAACTCAATCTCCTAGCCATTCGGAGTCCTGAGGTGTATGTTGGCTATAACATGTTCATTGTAGGAATTGGATTGCACCAATAAGAAGATCTATCTACCTCGGTAGATGAGGAGTAGCCCTATGATAATCATACGATTGAGTTCATAATCCCATGGCCATGGTAGTATGAATATGATAAAAAGAGTTCTATTAGGATTTCACATTGGACTCGAATCGAATGATTAATTCATATGGCGGACATTAGGTTTGACGAGTTCACCTTAACCCTAATCCTATCGGGGTTCAAGATAGAAGAACCCAATCACACATGTAACTGCATTGAGAGGTTTGCTTTTAGTTCTGATGGGTTGCCACCATATATTGCTAGGTGTCATTGGTGGATTTTGGGAGTAATTAGAATGATTTTGATGATCAATCATTCTAATTGTATGAATCAAAAAAGTTCTTATCCATTGAAAGATATTTCGATGATATCGATGATGGAGATCAAGACATATCTCATTATCATATAGAATTGAACCTAACTGGGTCACACAAAAAGGGGTTTAGGTCTAGATGTTATCAATTAATCTAATCCAGTTCGATTAATTTGGATTAGATCCAATCAGGTTCAAGGTAATCGTGCTAGCACACGATTGAGCTTGACTTTCTCCTTCTGAAATCTTTCTGATTCATCACAATCAAATCAAATTTGATTTAACTCATTCTTGTATTTTGAATGAATTTATTTTTCTCTGACTAGAATAAGTCTAGGTTTGATTAATTGTAGAAATTAAATCCATTCATAGTCAAATTGGACTAGGGTCAAAAGTTGACATATTTGAGAGAACTGAGGGTCACCCGATCAGATGCTTTTAGAAAACCTTTAGGAAATCATTTTGATCTAATTTTTGGATATGTGATAGAGTATGAATTATACATTGAGTGTACCAAATTTTGTGATTTTTGGAGATGTCTAGGCTAAGGTATGATAGAGTTTAATTTGGATCAAACTCTTGAGGGAAGAGTCCTAGGCTTAGTGGATTCTTCCTTATCTACTCATGCCGCCACCTTCTAGATTATTTTTTGGCATCAAAATTAGATGAGATTTGGGGATTTTCATGTAGATCAAGTCTAGGAGTCCTAATGGTCGAAAAAATAAGGATTTTGGTCAAAGAGGGACTCTAACTTGGTGCTATGCTTTTGTATAAGAACTCTTGCACCAAGACTCTTCATGTAGAAATATTCTTTCATACCTAAAGGCTACTATTCTAGATATCCCACACCCCCTCCATCCTCTCTCTCCCTCTCTTCTATATGACTAAAAAGTTAGACACAAATCTGAGAAGAAGATCCAATCAAATTTATGAAGAGTTCAGCATCTATGCAATGGTGTTCATGAGACGGACACGCTGCCTTCAGAAATTTTTTTGAAGGACCTCTAGATCAGATTCAGATCTGATCTTTGAAAAAAAGATTTGCGAGGAGAGAGTGTCTAGATCCTTCTTGAGTAAATACTAGTAGAGGCTAGGCACGTGCATGGCTCCTTTTAGAACCTCAAAAAATATCAGGATCATCATAGGATAATCAGATTACCCAAACAAGGTATGATATTAAAACTGATTTAATTTTTATTTTTAATTTTAATATTAGATTACCATGATTAGATCTAAGATTTCTTAGATCAGATTAGATCATTTAAAAATTTTTATAAAAATTCATCTCAGATCTAATCAGATCTGCACGATCTTGTAGTGGAAAATAGGATTTTTCCTTCAACTGGTATCAGAGCCAGATTGGTAGTTCTTCAGATCTACCTTAAATCTAATTTTATTTTTATTTATGATCTAATATTAAAAGATTTTAGATATCACATCAGATGTGATTAGATCTAAAATTAAAAAAATTAAAAATTAAATAATTTTGATTAATATGTATGAGATGCATGACTAGACTAGGTATAGAATAGTTCTATTTATAGTCTAGTATAATCATATATTTATTTTAATTACATATAATTTTAGATCTATTTAATTTTTATTTTTTTAATATTATAATTATTGTAATCAAATCTAAAAATAAAAAAAATAAAATTTTTAACATTTAATTTATTCATATGAGATATGAAAGATGCATGCTTAGACTAGTTATAGAATAGTTCTATAAGATGTCTAGAATAGTTTTATTTTTGATATGACCAAATTTAAAATTTTATTTTTTAGATTTAATATGTGATATTTTAGATCTAAAAGTATGCATATTGATGATACATGAGCTATATGCAAAACATGTATTAGTTAGATCTTTTTATATGTGATATATGATCTAACTAGTTTTATAGTAAAAATTATATTTCTAATTAAGGAGTTCCCCATGGCTGTCCGGTCATAAGAATAATGTAGGGTTTAAAGACCTTCTCCTTCCATTCGATGGGATGTTCTTATGGCGTGTAGGGGTGCTGCGCATTCATCCTTAATAAAAAATCAGAACTTATTTTTCTATAAAATTCTAGATCCTAAAATCCTAGAATTTTTATCACATATTTTGTTTATGAATCCAAAACATAATTAAGAATTAAGATTATAAAATTAATTGGTTCTAAAAATTATGAATTTTTAGATCTAAGATATATTCATAAAATTGGATTCAGGCTTAGGTAGCTCAATTAGGTCTAGCGGTTGATCAAACGAAATCAAGAGTTGGTTAGGTGAGATGAAAGAAAGCTTAAATTTGACCAACCTAATAGGATTAAGTCTAGGTCATGATTGAATAACATTGAGATGTGACTCGATCTAGTCAAGACCTAATTTGTTTCCATGGTTCGAGCCTAGATTGTAGGCTCCAATTAGTTCTGATTCGATAATTTAGTGTCTAAGGTAAGTCTGACAGATATAACTGACTAATTTTTAATTTGGAGCTACTCAATCTGAATGCATTCTTATCGAGTTAATGGCATATCCCTTCCACTGGTCAAACTTACCTGGCCATTTGTGTCAATTCAGTTATGATTTGAGGTGGCTAACAAAGCCAACCCATGCCACTAGATTAGTCATAATTGTTATGACTAAGTCAAGTCAAGTTTAAAGAGGCCTAAATTAAATCTTCCTAAGAGAATATTAAGTCTAAGGTCTTCCACCATTATAGATGTGCGGGTCCTTTTTGGGGTTGATTGTTCTCCACTGGATACAGTGGTTCAGTTGCACTGAAAAGATGCTACCATATCTATTAGGCATTGGATGCTATAGGTTAGAGGATGAATTAGGCTCAATATTTTGGATACGGTGAGGGACCTAATCAGGAATCCAATCTGTGCAAATGGTAGGTCTGACTTAACTAAGGAGTAGATCAATATTTCAGACATGGTGAGATTCATGAATTAGAGATCAGGTTAGGGTGCACCATGATTAGAGAATTATTGGATAAGAGTTGTCCACTGATCGATTGATCCATCATCAATAACTGTTAGGTGAGGTGGTGAGTCGGTTGGTGGAATCGCACCCACTATAAATCAATAATCATAGAGACTTTTCCATCTCTACCAAGGGAGTGTAGGAATCCGAGTAAATAATGGAAGCCTAATTTATTTAAAAATAAAATTCCTAAATAATTAGAAATTTTTAGACTATCTTAAGGATAATGGCATAGTCTCTCAATGGACTCCACCTGGAATGCCTCAACTCAATAAGATTTTAGAATAGAGAAATCAGACCCTATTAGATATGGTTCGATCCATGATGAGCTTCACAAACCTTCCTAAGTTTCTTTGGGGATATAGTGTATTGACCACTATATATCTACTGAATAGGGTTCTATCTAAAATCATTACTACTACACCGTATGAGATATGACATGGTAAGAAATCAAGTCTGAGTCATCTTAGACTTTGGGATTGTCCGGCCCATGTCAAGAGACAATAGACGGATAAGTTAGAGTCTAGATCCTTTAGAGATTGGTTCATAGGATATCCTAAAGAGTCATTAGGATATTATTTCTATCTTTTGGAAGATCATAATGTGATTGTTAGTCGACATGCCATCTTTCTTGAAAAATAGTTTATTCAAGATGGTGGCATTGAAAGATAGATTAGGCTTGAGGAGAAAGTCTTCCAAGTGCCATGAGCTAAGAAACCTATGGAACCCAATTAGATTGAGCCAGTCTAATCACTACCTCATCTAGCTTGTAGATTAGAAAGGATTTTTCATCCCTATGAAAGGTACTTAGTGAAGGAGAATCCTGATTTCCCAAACCAGGTTCGTTCAGATTTGATCGGATCAAGAGATATATTTCAAAAATTTTTCTATTTGATCCAAATTAAATTTGGAATGTTTCAGATCTGATTCTTATTATTCTAATAATAAAAATAAAATCTAGATAAATTAAATCAAATTTAATTTACCATGATGTAGGGTAATCCTATTATCCATTTGACGATCCTGTAAGCAGCGGAAGGTTTTGGATCTAGCCACGCAAGTGCCTGGCCTCTACCGGTATCCACTTGGGTTGGATCTGGAGATCCTCTTCTTCTCTATCACATCTCCAAAAATTAGATCTGGATCTGATCTGGAGGATCTTCAAAACTCTTTTGAAGATCAGCAGTCGTCCTTTGCAGCAGCGCAGCCTTCTTGCTTTTGATCGCCTTTCTCTTGATCTGATTGCACCAACCTAAGATCCAAAACTCTTTTGGACGTGGAGAGGAGAGGGGAGAAGATGGTTTGGCATGGAGGAAGGAGGAGGAGAGGCAGCCTTGGGGCATGGGAATTTCTTTTTTTTTTGAGTTGGGCGCAGGGTCTTATTTATAGACTAAGCATGATCCAACTCCTCTTCTTCCCAACCAATCACAACCCTTTGTGAAATCAGATCTAAATCTGATTGGTGGGAATAGAGTCCCCTGGATTCCTCCTTAGAGGGCGCCTAAGACCAGTCAAACTTGGATTCTTAGGAGAACTCTAATTGGAATCCAAAAAGGAGATGGAGTCCTTGTCCAACAGGGACTCCTGGGCACCTCCTTGGCGTGCGCCCTCCTCCTTGCCAGGTTCTGGCAGGGGGACAGGCCCCCACCAGCTCTCCAATAGGTGCATGACATGTGGACAAAAGTCAAAGTGTCAATGGTCAACATTTGACCAGTCAAAGGTCAACTTTTGACCAAAGTCAAAGGAACAAGAAATGGCAGGTGACCAAAAATGGCAGGTAATGTCTTACAAAATAAGACAACCTTTTCTGACTTGGACAACCTCCAGTCAGACCATATGAAGGCCTCTGATTGAGCACAAACTCCTTTGGCTCAGTCAGGACAACTTATTTATGATAGTAAAAGAAGAACGTTAGGTTCAATCGAGTGCTAGCACGATTTCCTTGAACCTAATTGAATCTCATTCAGATCAATTGAACTAGATCAGTTCAATTGATGATCACCAGATTCAAACCCTTGTTTGTGTGACCCAGTTAGGTTCAGTTCTGTATGGTAATGGGATATGTCATGATCTCTATCATCGACATCATCGAAACTCCTTTCGATGGATCAGAACTCTTCTGATTCGAACAGCTAGAATGATCGATCATCTAAATCATTCTAATTGCTCCCAAAATCCACCAGTGACACCTAGCAGTATATGGTGGCAACCCATCAGAGCTGAATGCGAACCTCTTGGTGCAGCTACCTGTGTGATTAAGTTCTTCTATCTTGAGCCCCGATCAGATTAGGGTTAAGGTGAACTCGTCAAACCCTAGTCTGTGTCATATGATGTAATCATTCGATTCAAGTCCAATGTGAAAATCTAAATAGAAACTCTTTCTATTATTTCACTCTGCCATGGCCATGGGCTTCTGGACTTGATTCTCATGATCATCATAGGGCTGCTCCTCTACCACCGAGGTAGATAGATTCCATCTTGATGCAATCCAGTTCCTACAATGAACATGCTATAGCCAACATACACCTCAGGGTTCCATATGGCTAGGAGACCGAGTAATGGTGTAGTCAAACTATAACACCCTCAAGGTGAACTGCCGATGCATCTCAGGTCAAAGAACCAGACACACTACTGCAGCATCGAGTCAGTCATTGACGAGAAGGTAGACTTCCTAATGACTACTCGAGGTGGTCACGCTCAGTGCCCTCGTTCTCTAACGAGTACCTGTACTCTCGCTCCGGTGTCTCCACACCGTAGACTCAAGACTCATCTACTAAAGAGAAGCGATTGTACACCAACCTTCCGGATCAATCACCATCCTCGTGATGATCCTATGGTCGGGAGCTGTTTTATGAGTTAATAATGATTATTCATGTCTTAAATTTTCAACTCTTGAAAATATGAATTATCATTACCATTAACTCAAAGGATGTATCACAGACACTAAATACACATATGTGATAGAAAATAACCCATTTTATTGATTATAGTCAAAATTATAATTTTGCCCCTAGAAGTGTATTACAAGTGTCAGCCAATTCTGGCTTCTAGGGCACATATATCTAACAATCTCCCACTGTCCTAAAGCCAATTGGCTACAAGTCTAAGTCCCATCTTCTCAAGGTGGGCTTCGATCTTCTGCTGGCCCAACGGCTTTGTAAGTGGGTCTGCCACATTATCTGTGGAGTTGACTCTCTTGACCTCGAACGTAACCTTTCTCAAGGTAATCGCGGATGAGGTGGTATCGCCGCTCAATGTGCTTGGATTTCTGGTGAGACCTCGGCTCCTTAGCAAGGGCTATGGCGCCATTGTTGTCGCAGTATAGAGGAATGGCATCTGATGGCATTACTCCAATTTCTGCAGCAAACTTCTTGTACCAGAATGCTTCCTTTGCAGCCTCTGATGCAGCGATATATTCTGCTTCCATGGTGGAATCTGCTATCACAGTTTGCTTGGAACTCTTCCAGCTGACAGCACCACCATTGCACACAAACAGACTTCCAGATGTCGACTTTCGATCATCTATATCGGACATGAAGTCCGAGTCTGTGTATCCCTGGAACTTGGAGTTCTCCATTACCAAAGACCAACATCATATCCTTAGTTCTTCTCAAGTACTTAAGGATACATTTCACAGAAGTCCAGTGTTCTTCACCTGGATTTGACTGATATCTGCTTGTGACACTCACAGCATGGGCTATATCAGGTCGTGTACATAGCATGGCATACATGAGGCTCCCTATTGCAGAAGCATAAGGGATCTTGCTCATGCGTTCTATTTCCTCAGGTGTGCTGGGGCACATCTTCTTGGAAAGATGAATACCATGTCTGAAGGGTATTAATCCCCTCTTAGAGTTTTCCATACTAAACCTCTTTAGTACTTCCTCTATGTACATCTTCTGTGAAAGTCCTAGCATCCTATTCGGTCTATCCCTATAGACCTTAATTCCTAGAATAAAGGATGCTTCACCTAGGTCTTTCATGGAGAATTCCTTGGACAACCACATCTTGACTGATGTCAACATGGGAATATCATTCCCAATAAGGAGGATGTCATCCACGTACAATACGAGGAAGACAACAGCGCTCCCACTGACCCTTTTTGAAAACACATGGTTCCTCTTCATTTTTGATGAAACCAAACTTTTTGATCACATCATTGAAACGAGTGTTCCAGCTCCGAGATGCTTGCTTAAGTCCATATATGGACCTTTGCAGCTTGCAAACCTTGTGATCAGTATCACTGGATGTGAAACCTAGCGGCTGTTCCATATAGATATCTTCCTCAAGATATCCATTTAGGAATGCCGTTTTCACGTCCATTTGCCATATTTCATAATCGAAATAGGCTGCAACAGGCAAGCAATGTGCGGATGGATTTTAGCATAGCTACTGGGGAAAAGGTATCCTGATAGTCAATGCCTTCGCGTTGACTATAACCTTTTGCCACCAGTCTAGCCTTGAATGTCTCCACATTCCCATCTGCACCAATCTTTCTCTTGAAGATCCATTTACACCCAATAGGTACTATACCTTCTGGTGGATCTACCAAGGTCCAGACTTGGTTTGAGTGCATCGAGTCAATTTCTGACTTCATTGCCTCTAAGCCATTTCTCGGAGTCGATATCTGATATCGCCTCGTTGTAGGTTTTGGGATCATCACCATGAGCACCATTACCTATGAGGAACATTTTCCTCTACATCCTCTGAAATAATACCTAAGTATCTTTCAGGGGGACGGAAAACTCTTTCCGATCTACGAGGTGGAGGAGGTAGTGTTCTTATTGGCTCAACCTGATTTGGTTCCACTTGGTCCTTAGCTCGTTTGTACTTGTGAGACTTTCTCATCAAGCTTAATCTGCTTTCCAATGCCGCTATCTTGAATAAACTATTTTTCAAGAAAGATGGCATGTCGACTCACAATCACATTGTGGTCTTCTGGAATGTAGAAATAGTATCCTAATGACTCTTTAGGATATCCTATGAATCGAGCTCTGAAAGGACCTAAACTCTAACTTGTCCGCTTGTTGTCTTTTGACATGAGCCGGACAACCCCAAATTCTGAGATGACTCAGACTTGGTTTCTTACCGTGCCATATCTCATACGGTGTGGTAGGAACGGTTTTAGAGGGAACCCTATTCAGTAGAATAGAATTGAAGTTAACAATGAATGTCCCCAAAGAAAATCAGGGAGGTCTGTGAAGCTCATCATGGATCGAACCATATCCAATAGAGTCCGATTTCTCCGTTCTGAAACCCCGTTGAGTTGAGGTGTTCCTGGTGGAGTCCATTGAGAGACTATGCCATTTTTCCTTAAGATAGTCTAGGAATTCCCGGCTAAGGTATTCACCTCCTCGATCTGATCGAAGAACCTTAATGGGTTTTCCAGTTTGTTTTTCTACTTCATGTCTGAATTCTTTGAACTTTTCAAAAGCTTCAGACTTGTGTCTCATAAGATACACATACCCATACCTAGACAGATCATCGGTAAAGGTAATGAAGTAGACAAAATTGCCTCTAGCCGGCACATCAAATGGGCCGCACACATCAGTATGTACTAGGGCAAGGAGATCTGTGGCCCTCTCCCCATGTCCAACAAAAGGGAGTTTAGTCATTTTGCCTTGAAGACAAGATTCACAAGTTGGATATGACTCAAAAGTCAATGGACTCAATAGCCCATTTTTCTCCAATTTGTTGAATCCTATCTTCTGCTATATGACCTAATCTCAGGTGCCATAGATATCTGTCGTTTGGACTATCCCTAGGTCGTTTGGCATTCACGTTTTGCTCGATAGTTAGAAACAGGTACATCAATATGTAGCTGATAAAGACCATTAATAAGGAAACCATTTGCAATTTTATTTCTTTCATAAAGAATGTTACAATGGTCCTTAAAGAAGGTGATCACATAACCTTCTTGTGCTAAGCATGAAACAGAAATCAAATTCCTGCTAGCTGCAGGCACATAATAACAGTCTTTTAAAACTAAGTCTAAACCAGATGGTAATCGAAGAGGGTATGTTCCCACGGCTACTGCAGCAACTCTTGCTCCATTACCGATGCGTAGGATCATGTCTCCATCCCTCAGCCTCCTGCTATCCTCAAGACCCTGCATAGAAGTGCACAGATGAGCACTAGAACCAGAGTCAAGCACCCAACTGGATGCAGAAGAAACCGTAAGGTTAGACTCAATAACGAGCATACCTCCAGAAGGACCTTCCTTCTTGTTCTTCAGGGTGGCCAGGTAAGTAGGGCAGTTCCGCTTCCAATGGCCGTCGCTGTTGCAATGGAAACACTTTCCTTTGCCATCGGCCTTTTCTCTTCGGCTTCTGCCTTCTTCTTCTTTGATCCTTCCACCTTTTGCTTTTTCACAGACTTCTTTTTCTTTCCATAAGACTTTCTTTTGGAAGAAGTCCGTTCCATAGCAAGAACTGAGCCTTTAGAACCTTTCATAGAAAGCTCAGCGGTAACCAGCATATTCATTAACTCGGCCAAGGAATTTTGAAGTTTATGCATGTGGTAATTCATGATGAATTGCCCATATGCATCAGTCAAGGATTGCAGAATAATATCGTTCTGCAGATCCAAGTCCAACTTCACACCGAGCTTCTCAAGCTCTTCCATGTCCTTGATCATTGTCAGACAGTGATCTTGGACTGACTGCCCATCACGCATCTTAGCCTTAAAAAGTCATTTCGTGACTTGATATTTGGCTGCGCGACTCTGTTCACCAAACATCTCCTGCAGGTGAGCCAACATTTGGCGAGCAGTCCCGATATCTTCATGTTGGCGCTGGAGCTCATCAGACATCGAGCCCAACATGTAGTATCTGGCCTTATTATCTTCGTCAATCCATTTTTCCAGAGACGCTCTCTGTTCAGTGGATGGACGGGCTGGTAAGGTGGGAGGGTCCTGGTCCAAAACATGTGGTTAACTTCTCTGAAACCCAAAATAATTTTGTAGTTCCTGAGCCAATCTTTATAATTGGGTCCAGTCAGTCTATGTGTGTCCAGGATACGTGCCAATGGGTTGGACGCAGACATTTTCCTGTAGAGAGTCAAAGATTCTAGTTAGATACTGTAATTTTGACTTGACCAATTTGTTTTAGGGATTTTATTTTTAAACAAATTAGCTCCCACTATTTTCTCGGATCCCTACACTCCCTCTGTAGAGATGCAAAAATCTCCACGATTAATGATTTCTAGTGGGTGGTGCGGTCTCACCAACTGACTCATCACCTCACCTAACAGTTATTGGTGATGGGTTAGCCAATGAGTGAACAACTCTTGTTCAATGATTCTCTAATCATGGTGCACCCAAACTTGGTCTCTAATTCATGAATCTCACCGTATCCGAAATATTGATCCACTCCTTAGTTAAGTCAGACCCACCATTTGCATAGACTGGGTTCCTAATTGAGTCTCTCACCGTATCCGAAATATTGAGCCCAACTCATCCTCCAGCCCATAGCATCCAATGCCTAATAGACATGGTTGCATCTTCCCGGTGCAACTGAGCCACTGTATCCAGCCGAGAACAATCAACCCCGGGAAGGGCCCGCACATCTACAATGGTGGAAGACCTCAGACTTAATCTTTTCTTAGGGAGAATTGATTCAGGTCTCATTAAACTAGACTTGGCTTAGTCATAACAATTATGACTAACCTAGTGGCATGGGTTAGCTCGGATTATTGACCACCTCAGATCAGAACTGTGTCAACAGATATGGCCAGGTAAGTGAGATCCGGTGGAAGGAATATGCCATTAACTCGTACAAGAACGCATTCAGGTCGAGTAGCTTCCAATTAAAAACCAGTCGGTCGTCTATGTGCCAAACTTACCTTAGACACCAAATTGTTGAGTCAGAACCAATTGGGTTAGCCTACAATCCAGACTCTAACCTCTGAGCCTAATTAGGTCTTGCTTGATCGTGACTCGATCTTGACCCAGACTTAATCCTATTAGGCTGGTCAATTTAAGCATTGTTGATCCCATCTAACCAACTCTTGATTCGGTTTGATCAACCGCTTAGACCTAATTGAGCTACCCAAGCCCGAACCCAGTATTATGAATATGTCTTAGATCTGAAATTCTCAATTTTAGACCTAATTAATATTTCCATAAACTTAATTCTTAATTAAGTAGGGTTCATAAACAAAATATGCACAATAAATCCTAGGGTTTCAGGATCTAGGGTTTTGCAGAAAGTAAGTTTTGGGTTTCTGATTAAGGACGAACACGCAGCACCCCTACACATGTCATAAGAACACCCCATCGAATGGGAAGAGAGGGCCTTTAAACCCTTCTTCGTTCTTATGACCGGACGGCCAAGAGGAACGCCTTAATCAGGAACATGCAATACTACAAAACAGTTTTAGATCTATATCATATATCTCATATACAAATTAGATCTAATCATGGCATATTTTGCATACATCTCATGTATCAAATCATGCATATTTTTCAGATCTAAATTATCTCATAATAATCTAAAAAATTAGATTTAAATTGATCTAATCAAAATAAATTCTAATCTAGACAATTATGTAGAACTATTCTACAACTAGTCTAGACATGCATCAATCATATCTCATATGATATTTAAAATTAAATAATTTTTATTTGCTATTTTTCAGATGTTATTATAACACTTATAATATCAAAAAATAGTAAATAAATAAGATCTAAAATATGATTTAATCAGAATTAAATCAAAACATGCAAGAACTATTCTATAGAACTATTCTATTCTAGAACTAGTCATGCATATTTTCTAATCTTAGATCCAAATCATTTAATTTTAATTTTTTGATTTCAGATCTGATCACATCTCATGTGACATCTGAAAATCACTTTATTTTTTAATTAAAATAAATTTAAAATCAGATCTAAACAATTTTAGAACCATGGCTCTGATACCAGTTGAAGGGAAATCCTGATTTCCCGGTCCAGGTTCGTTCAGATCTGATCAGATCAAGAGATATATTTCAAAAATTTTTCTCTTGATCTCAAATCAGATCTTGATATTTTAGATCTAATTCTTATTATTTTTAATAATAAAATAAAATTAAGATAAATTAAATCAAATTTAATTTACCTTGATGTGGGTAATCCTATTACCCTGTTGATGATCCTGATTGCAGCGGAAGGTTCTGGATCTAGCCACGCAAGTGCCTGGCCTCTACCGGTATCCACTCAGGCTTGGATCTAGGAGATCCTCTTCTTCTCTATCACATCCTCCAAAAATTAGATCTGGATCTGATCTGGAGGATCTTCAAAACTCTTTTGAAGATCAGCAGTCGTCCTTTGCAGCAGCGCAGCCTTCTAGCTTTTGATCGCCTTTCTCTTGATCTGGAATCGCACCAACCTAAGATCCAAAACTCCTTTTGGACGTGGAGAGGAGAGGGAGAAGATGGTTTGGCATGGAGGAGGAGAGGGAGAGGCAGCCTTGGGGCATGGGAAATTTCATTTTTTTTTTTGAGTTGGGCGCAGGGTCTTATTTATAGACTAAGCGTGATCCAACTCCTCTTCTTCCCAACCAATCACAACCCTTTGTGAAATCAGATCTAAATCTGATTGGTGGGAATAGAGTCCCCTGGATTCCTCCTTAGAGGGTGCCTAAGACCAGTCAAACTTGGTTCTTAGGAGAACTCTAATTGGAATCCAAAAAGGAGATGGAGTCCCTTGTCCAACAGGGACTCCTAGGGCGCCTCCTACTTGGGCTGGCGTGGCGTGCGCCCTCCTCCTTGCCAGGTTCTGGCAGGGGGACAAGGCCCCCACCAGCTCTCCAATAGGTGCATGACATGTGGACAAAAGTCAAAGTGTCAATGGTCAACATTTGACCAGTCAAAGGTCAGACTTTTGACCAAAGTCAAAGGAACAAGAAATGGCAGGTGACCAAAAATGGCAGGTAATGTCTTACAAAATAAGACAACCTTTTCTGACTTGGACAACCTCCAGTCAGACCATATGAAGGCCTCTGATTGAGCACAAACTCCTTTGGCTCAGTCAGGACAACTTATTTATGATAGTAAAAGAAGAACGTTAGGTTCAATCGAGTGCTAGCACGATTTTCCTTGAACCTAATTGAATCTCATTCAGATCAATTGAACTAGATCAGTTCAATTGATGATCACCAGATTCAAACCCTTGTTTGTGTGACCCAGTTAGGTTCAGTTCTGTATGGTAATGGGATATGTCATGATCTCTATCATCGACATCATCGAAACTCCTTTCGATGGATCAGAACTCTTCTGATTCGAACAGCTAGAATGATCGATCATCTAAATCATTCTAATTGCTCCCAAAATCCACCAGTGACACCTAGCAGTATATGGTGGCAACCCATCAGAGCTGAATGCGAACCTCTTGGTGCAGCTACCTGTGTGATTAAGTTCTTCTATCTTGAGCCCCGATCAGATTAGGGTTAAGGTGAACTCGTCAAACCCTAGTCTCTGTCATATGATGTAATCATTCGATTCGAGTCCAATGTGAAAATCTAAATAGAAACTCTTTCTATTATTTCACTCTGCCATGGCCATGGGCTTCTGGACTTGATTCTCATGATCATCATAGGGCTGCTCCTCTACCACCGAGGTAGATAGATTCCATCTTGATGCAATCCAGTTCCTACAATGAACATGCTATAGCCAACATACACCTCAGGGTTCCATATGGCTAGGAGACCGAGTAATGGTGTAGTCAAACTATAACACCCTCAAGGTGAACTGTCCGATGCATCTCAGGTCAAAGAACCAGACACACTACTGCAGCATCGAGTCAGTCATTGACGAGAAGGTAGACTTCCTAATGACTACTCGAGGTGGTCACGCTCAGTGCCCTCGTTCTCTAACGAGTACCTGTACTCTCGCTCCGGTGTCTCCACACCGTAGACTCAAGACTCATCTACTAAAGAGAAGCGATTGTACACCAACCTTTCCGGATCAATCACCATCCTCGTGATGATCCTATGGTCGGGAGCATTTTATGAGTTAATAATGATTATTCATGTCTTAAATTTTCAACTCTTGAAAATATGAATTATCATTACCATTAACTCAAAGGATGTATCACAGACACAAAATACACATATGTGATAGAAAATAATCCATTTTATTAATAATAGTCAAAATTATAATTTTGCCCCTAGAAGTGTATTACAAGTGTCAGCCAATTCTGGCTTCTAGGGCACATATATCTAACACTTAGGTACTACCTCACCCAGATATCAGATATTGACTCTGAGAAATGGTTAGAGGCAATGAAGTCAGAGATTGACTCAATGTACTCGAACCAAGTCTGGACCTGGTAAATCCACCTAAAGGTATAGTACCTATTGGATGTAAATGGATCTTCAAGAGAAAGATAGGTGCCGATGGAAACATAGAGACATTCAAAGCAAAGCTCATAGCGAAAGGGTATAGTTAGCACGAAGGCATTGACTATCAGGATACTTTTTCATCAGTAGCCATGCTCAAATCCATCCGCACATTACTTGCTATTGTAGCCTATTTTGGTTATGAAATTTTGTAGATGGATGTGAAAACAACATTCTTAAATGAATATCTTGAGAAAAATATCTATATAGAATAGCCGCTGGGTTTTACATCTAGTGATACTAATCACAAGGTCTGCAAGCTGCAAAGATCCATATCTGGACTTAAGTAAGCATCTCGGAGCTGGAATGTTCATTTCAATGATGTGATCAAATCATTTGGATTCATCAAGAACAAAGAGGAGCTCTGTATTTTCAAAAGGATCAGTGGGAGTGCTATTATTTTTCTCGTACTGTACATGGATGATATCCTTCTAATTGGGAATGATATTTTTATGTTGACTACAGTCAAAATGTGGTTGTTTAAAGAATTCTTCATGAAAGACCTAGGAGAGGCATCCTTTATTCTAGAAATTAAGGTCTATAGAGATAGACCAAATAGGATGCTGGGTCTCTCACAGAAGATGTACATAGAAGAGGTGCTAAAGAGGTTTAACATGGAAAACTCCAATAGTGGATTAGTGCCCTTCAGATATGGCATTCATATCTCCAAGAAGATGTGTTCCAACACACCTGAGAAGATTGAATGCATGAGCAAAATTTCTTATGTTTCAGCAATAGGGAGCCTCATGTATGCCATGCTAGGTACACGACCTAATATTGCCCATGCTGTAAGTGTCACAAGCAGGTATCAGTCAAATCTAGACGAAGAGCGCTGAACTTCTATGAAATATATCCTTAAGTACTTGAGAAGAACTACGGATATGTTTCTAGTCTTTGGTAATGGAGAACTCCTAGTCTAGGAGTATACAGACTTAGATTTTATATCCAATTTAGGTGATCGAAAGTCGACATCTGGAAGTCTGTTTATTTGTAATGGTGGTGCTGTCAGCTGGAAAAAATTTAAGTAGACGGTGATAGCAGATTCTACCATAGAAGCAAAGTACATCATTATGTCGAAAGCTACAAAGGAGGCATTCTGATATAAGAAGTTTGCCGTAGAGCTCAAAGTGATGCCATCAGATGCCATCTCTCTGTACTGTGACAACAATGGTGCCAGAGTTCTAGCTAAGGAGTCGAGATCTCATAAAAAATCCAAGCACATCGAGCAGTGATACCACCTCATCCGTGATTAACTCGAGAAGGGATACGTCAAGGTCAAGAGAGTCGACACTGTAGATAATGCGACTGACCCACTGACAAAGCCATTGCACCAATAGAAGATCGAAGCCCACCTTGAGAAGATGGGACTTAGATTTGTATTCAATTTGATTTAGGTCAAGTGGGAGTTTGTTAGATATATGCCATAGAAGCTAGATTGGCTGTCACTTGTAATACACTTCTAAAGATAATTTTATAATTTTGACTATAAATTAATAAATAAGTTATTTTTCTATCATAGTGTGTATTTAAAAGTGTCTATGATACATCCTTTGAGTTAATAGTAATGATAATTCATATTTTCAAGAGTTGAAAATTTAAGATATGAATTTTCATAATTAACTCATAAAATGCTTCCGACCATAGGATCATCATAAGGATGGTGATCGATCCGAAAGGTTGGTGTACGATCACTTTCTTAGGATAGATGTGTCTTGAGTCTACGATGTGGAGACACCGAAGTAAGAGTATAGGTACTTATTAGAGAATGAGAGCATTGAGCGTGACCACCTCGAGTAGTCATAAGAAAGTCTACCTTCTCATCGATGACTGACTCGATGCTGCAGTGGTATGTATAATTCTTTGACTTGAGGTGCATTAGTAGTTCACCTTAAGGGTGTTATAGTTTGACTATACCATAACTCGGTCTCCTAGTCATTTAGAGTCCTACGGTGTATGTTGGCTATAGCATGTTCATTATCGAAATTGAACTGCACCAATAAGTAGATTTATCTTCCTCGATAGATGAGGAGTAGTCCTATGATAATCATGAGATTGAGTCCATAAGCCCATAGCCATAGCAGTGTGAATATGATAGAAAGAGTTTCTATTAGGATTTCACATTGGACTCGAATTGAATGATTAATTCATATGACGGACATTGGATTTGACGAGTTCACCTTAACCCTAATCCTATCGAGGCTCAAGATAGAAGAATTCAATCACACGGGTAACTACACCGAGAGGTTCACTTTTAGTTCTGATGGATTGCCACCATATACTACTAGGTGTCACTGGTGGATTTTGAGTGCAATTAGAATGATTTTGATGATTAATCATTCTAATTGTATGAATCAAAAAAGTTTCGGTCCATCGAAAGGTATTTCGATATTATCGATGATGGAGATCATGACATATCTCATTACCATACAAAATTAAATCTAACTGGATCACACAAATAAGGGTTTAGATCTGGATGTCATCAATTGAGCTAATCCAATTCGATTGACTTGGATTAGATCTAATCAGGTTCAAGGTAATCATGCTAGCATACAATTAAGCCTGACTTTCTCCTTCTGAAATCTTTCTAATTCGTTGCAACTAAGTTAAATTTGATTTGACTCATTCTTGTATTTTGAATGGATTTATTTTTATTTGACTGAAACAAGTCCAGATCAGATTAATTGTAGAAATTAAATCCATTCATAGTCAAATTGGACTAGGGTCAAAAGTTGACCTATTTGAGAGAATTGAGGGTCATCTGATCAGATGATTTTAAAAATTTTTTTAGAAATTATTTTGATCTAATTTCTAGCTAGGTGATAGAGCACAAAATATACATTGGGTATACCAAATTTTGTAATTTTTGGAGGTGTTTAGCCTAAGTAATGATAGAGTTTGATTTGGAACAAACTCTTGAGGAAAGAGTCCTAGGCGCAGTGGACTCTTCCTTATCTACTCATGCTGCCACCTTCTAGATTAATTTTTGGCATCAAAATCAGATAGGATCTGAGGATTTTCATGGAGATCAAGTCTAGGAGTCCCAATGGTCAGAAAAATGAGGATTTTGATCAAACAGGGACTCTATCTTGGCGCTATGCTTTTGTATAAGAATCCTTGTGCCTAGGCTCTTCATGTAGAAATATTTTTTCATACCCAAAGGCTACCATTCTAGATATCCCACACTATTTTTATCCTTTCTCTCCCTCTCTTCTACATGCCTAAAAAGTTAGGCATAAATCTGAGAAGAAGATCCAATCAAATTTATGAAGAGTTCAGCATCTATGCGATAGTATTTGTGAGACGGACATGCTGCCTTCAAAAATTTTTTTGAAAGACTTTCAGATCATATTCAAATTTAATCTTTGGAGAAAAGATTTGCGAGAAGAAGATGTCTAGATCCTACCTAGTAGAGGCCAAATGCATGCATGGCTCCTTCCAGAATCTCAAGATCATCGTAGGATAATCAAATTACCCAAACAAGGTATGATATTAAATCTGATTTAATTTTTATTTTAATTATTAATATTAGATCATCATGATCAGATCTGAGAACTCTTAGATTAGATCAAATAATTTAGAAATTTTTAAAAGAGTTCATCTTAGATTTGATCAGATCTGCATGATCTTGCGGTGGAAAATAGGATTTTTTCTGCACTAATAAGGTCTTATGTTTTCTTTTAGATAAATAGAATGGCTAGTGTAAGTCCGCTCCATTTACCGTTGGATGGTGATAAGTTTATAGGACCGGATTACAAGAAGTCTAGTGTTGACCCTAATCAGGCAGACCTTAAGAGGAATGATCCTCTTGACTCGAATAGGCTAAATAGGAAAACCAGCAAGAAGTTGCTGGGCAAGGCTGTTATATGATAATACCTTGCAATTTCACTATTTATGATAAATCTACCTGGGTATTAGATACCAGAAGTTCAGTTCATATATGCAATTCATTGCATGGACTTCAAGTTGGTAGATGATTTGAGGACAGCGATAGGTTCTTGAATGTTAGGGATGGAAGAAATGTTCTGTTAGGATATTAGCTACTTTGATACCACTTTGTTAAGGATCTAGTATCGGAATATTATGGTAGGAAGAAAGAAGAAATAAAATAAAAAAGTAATTAAGTACATGGATCAGCCCAAAGGCTCACCTCTATAGGACATGCAAAGCTTCACTATGAAAGAAAAAATAAGTACAAGAGGAGAACACCCACTCTCAACTTACTGTACACAAATCTCTCTCAACTAGAAGCTATCCTCACAAAAGCTCTCTTAAAATTCCAAGATGACCCTTAGAAGCTATAAGATGCTCTACCCTCACAACCTCCGTGCCGGATGCTATGCACCTTTTGCTTCTCTCTCATGGGCTGCATGTACTCGGCACTCTACTAAGCTCCTCTCGACAGCTGCCTAAGCCTCTCTATATGCCTCTCATGCCACCACCTTCTCCACAGCATCTCAGTCCTTTAAATAGGATGAGAATTTTCTTCTTAGTAGTTCACAGGAGTCCTAACAAGGCTTTTTCTCCTAATATGAGTTGAAAATGATCTTGATGGAGTCTTGGAATATTTTCCAACCTTTAGATCATGATCGCAGCCCTCCATGATTGTTGGATCTTGTGGTTCATGTGCAACTCTCATAGACCCTTTGGATTAATCACAATCTGAGTCCAAACAGAAAATCCCATTCTATTCTATTCATCTTCGTCGAGCCAGCTCTATCAGGGGTCGAGCTGGCTCGATTATGTCTCATCCAAATTCTTGCTTTATGTCTGCTTGAGAGTGTTAGCTCGATTGTGGTTCAAGTTGGCTTGATCCTAGCCTGAGTTGACTCGACCCTGTATTCGAGCTAGCTCGACTGCTTGATGATTTGATTCTCCTTTACTGTGAGTCGAATTCAAGATGTCAAATCCTAACAATCTTCATCTCAGCTCGATATTCGGCCTCCACCTAACTTTGAGAGCTTGTGATCTATCTCATCCTCATGTCTTGGAGCATACTTGCTGATCATGGATGGGCAAACATGGGAGTCAAGCTAGGCTGCTCAATCCCACCTCCGTCGATTGCTATGATCCTCCTGATCTGAGACCTGCTCAGGGTAGCCTCTTGCGATAATAGAAACTTCACTCTACAACATCGCATGTCATCCTCCCGAGTCTCTCATCCCATGCTCGATCCACCTCCACCTGGAGCTCCACCTCGTACTGGGCTTCCTTTGTCTTCTGAAGCTCCACCTCGCACTGGGCTTCTTGCCAGATAGTAATGTCTTCTCATTTTTTTTTCTCTTCTAATATCATTCTATCACCATGCATGACCTTCAGGATTCTATCACCAGCTATCCACCTATAGGCATTTGAATCCAGTCTGCTCAGTGAGATAAGATTCTATCTAAAATTGGGTATGTATCGGACCTCCCCTAATCTTCTCACTACACCATCATGTATCCTCCAACTGACCATCTTGATGCCTCTGATTGCACAACTTGATCCATCTAGCAGATAAACAGTTCCCTCACTGCTTTCTAGGGAGTCAAACTGCTCCTCTCTACAACAAACATGATATATTCATGTAGAATCTAAAATCCACTATTGGGAAGAAGTAGATACCTCATTAGATATCTTCAGGACATCATCCTCTGACTCGCTACTTACCATCGCTATAGTAGCCCTCGTCCAATTCTTGAGTTGCGGGCAATCTCTGATACGATGCCCCAACTCATTGCATCGATAGCTTCTGATCTTGCTTTGGTCCCTTGTATTGGAGCTACATCATTCTCCTCACGATCATTTATTGCTCCATCTACTACCTCCTGCTCTTTCAGAAATCATCAAAGTTGAGCTACCATCATCTGAACTCGAAGCTGGGTTCTTCTTTTTAAGAATCTCATTTTGGAGTATCGCTGTAGTGACCTTGTCCATCTTGATGGTGCTCGTTTCCACAAGAAGAGCAGTCACCAAGGACTCATATGAAGAAAGAAGCGATGCTAGCAAAACCAACATCCTGGTCTTCTTCTCAACTTTTTTAGCAATGCTAAGGAGGTTAGTGAGGATCTTCTAAAAGTAGGATAAATGCTTCTACATGCTCTGACCTTCATCCATCCATAGCTGGTAGAACTACCTCTAAAGAAATAGCATGTTCACGAGCAACTTTGCCATGTACAACTTCTCGAGCTTCGACCATAGCATCATCAAAAAAGTCTCACGAAGTACATGGATCATGACATTATCTGTTAGGAACAAATGGATCATGCTCATCGCCTGCATCTGGATCCACTTCTAATTCTTCACCTCCATGATAGCCGACATCTTGTCGTTTAAGAGAGCATCAATCAATCCATGTTGGATGAGGACATCCTTTATCATTGCTTGCCACAAAAAAAAATTGCCTTTTCCATCAAATCTATTGATCTTCACTTTGATTGTACTTATCTTCTCCATATTCTTCAATCTCTATCCACTACTGCAATCTATGCTCTGGTACTATCTATCTCTGATACCAATCTGTTGGGATATCAATTACTCTGATACTACTTTGTTAAGAATCTAGTACCAAAATATTACAGTAGGAAGAAAGAAAAAAATAAAATAAGAAAGCAATCAAGTACGTGGATCAGTCCAAAGGCTCATCTTCATGGGGCATGCAAAGCTTTACTATGAAAGAGAAAAATAAGTACCAGAGGAGAATACCCACTCTCAACTCACTATATATAAATCTCTTCCAACTCTAAGCTACCCTCACAAAAGTTCTCTTAGAATCCTAAGAAGATCCTCAGAAGCTACAAGATGTTCTGCCCTCACAGCCTCCATGCTGGATGCTATGCACCCATTACTTCTTTCTCTTACGGGATGCACATACTTGGTACTCTACCAAGCTCATCTCGACTGTTGCCTGAGCCTCTCTACATGCCTCTCATGTCTCACGCACCACCACCTGCTCCACAGCACCTCAGTCCTTTAAATATAATGAGAATCCTCTTCTCAGTAGTTCACAGAAGTCCTAACAGGGCTCTTTCTTCTAATATGACTCGAACATGATCATGATGGAGTCTTAAAATATTTTCTAACTTTTAGATCATGACCACAGCCCTCCATGACCGTTGGATCCTATGGTCCAAGCGTAACTCTCATAGACCCTTTGGATTAATCACAATCCAAGTCCAAATAAAAAATTCCATCCTATTCTGTTCGTCTTCATCGAGCCGACTTTATCAAAGGTCGAGCTGGATTGACTGTATCATGCTCGAACTCCTGCTTTCTATCTGTCTGAGAGGATCGGCTCGATTATGGTTTGAGCTAGCTCGACCTCAGCCCAAGTCGACTCAATCCCGTATTCGAGCCAGTTCGACTGCTTGATGATTTGATTCTTCTCTACTATGGGTTGAATTCGAGGTGTTAAATCCTAACATATTTCAGTTCTAGCATTAGAAACTTTTGAGCTTATTTTCAAAATAAATAATATCATTTTAAGTGACTATCACTATTGTCCATCTTTTATGATCAACATAATATCTATTAAGCTTTTGACCCAAGATGGTTATAGTTTATCAATAATGAAAAATTATTACGATATCATTATGAATGATGTCACAATAATACAAGAATAATTAAGAAATGATATTTATATTTTATGGCAATCTATTAGTATAATGTACTCATCAAATAAACATCCAAAACTAGATAATATCATCGATGCCTATCTTTGGCACTATTGGCTCAATCATATAAACAAGAATAGGATCAACAAGTTAGTCAAGGAGCGTATCCTTAACATCGACGATTGTGAATCATTGACCACCTATGAATCTTGCCTTCTGTTAGATATATGTACCCTAGAAGCCAGAATTGACTGACCTATAATACACTTCTAGGGATAAAATTATAATTTTGATTATAAATAATAAAATAGATTATTTTCTATCATAAATGTGTATTTAGTGTCTATGATACATCCCTTGAGTTAATGGTAATGAAAAATCATATTTTCAAGAGTTGAAAATTTAAGACATGAATTTTCATTTATTAACTCATAAAATATTTCTGACCGTAGGATCGTCATGAGGATGGTGATTGATCTAAAAGGTTAGTGTACAATCGCTTCTTTATAGTAGATGAGTTTTGAGTCTATGGTGTAGAGACACCAGAGCGAGAGTACAAATACTTGTTAGAGAACGAGGGCACTGAGCGTGACCACCTCGAGCAGTCATAAAAAGTCTACCTTCTCGTCGATGATCGACTCAAAGCTATAGTGGTGTGTCTGATTCTTTGACCTGAGATGCATCGATAGTTTACCTTGAGGGTGTTATAATTTGACTACACCATGACTCGATCTCCTAGCCATTTGGAACCCTAAGGTGTATGTTGGCTATAGCATGTTCATTGTAGGAACTGGATTGCACCAAGAGGAAATCTATCTACCTCGATGGATGAGGAGCAGTCCTATGATGATCATGAGAATCAAGTCCATAAGCCCATGGCCATGACAGAGTGAAATAATAGAAAGAGGTTCTCTTAAGATTTTCACATCGAACTTGAATCGAATGATTAAATCATATGATAGAAATAAGGGTTTGACGAGTTCACTTTAACCCTAATCTGATCGAGGCTCAAGATAGAAGAACTTAATCACATAAGTAGCTGCATCGAGAGGTTCGTTTTCAGTTTTGATGGGTTGCCACCATATGCTGCTAGGTATCACTGATGGATTTTGGAAGCAATTAGAATGATTTAGATGATCGATCATTTTAGTTATCTGAATCAGAAGAGTTCTGATCCATCGAAAGGAGTTTCGATTATATCGATGATGGAGATCATGATATATCCCATTATCATATAAAATTGAACC
Organism: Cocos nucifera; assembly: GCA_006176705.1. Classification (NCBI taxonomy): domain Eukaryota; kingdom Viridiplantae; phylum Streptophyta; class Magnoliopsida; order Arecales; family Arecaceae; genus Cocos; species Cocos nucifera. The sequence goes on along the minus strand of QRFJ01004125.1, from coordinate 138,241 downwards.
TAACTAGATCACACAAACAAGGGTTTGGATCTGGATATCATCAATTAGACTAATCTAGTTCAATTGATTTGAATTAGATTTAATTAGGTTCAAAGAAATCATGCTAGCACACGATTGAACCTAACGTTCTCCTTTTATTATCATTAAAAGTTATTTTGACTGAGCCAAATGAGTTTGTACTCACTTAGGTACCTTTACTTGGTCTGACTGGAGCTTGTTCAGGTCAAAATAGGGTTGTCTTAATTTATGAGATAAATTTGAGACAACACCTACCATTTTCCATCACCTACTAATTCTTATCCTTTGACTTTGGTCAAATGTTGACCTTTGACCCTTGGACATCTGCCCATGTGTCATGCACTTATTGGAGAGTAGATAGGGGCTTGTCCCCCCTAGGCGTGCACCCATGGATAGGGACGCTTGGAGTCCCATATGGATGGGACTCCATGTTGCTTCTTGGATTCTACTTAGGTGACCCTTACCTATAGACATTGACTAGTCTTAGGTGCCATCTAAGGATGAATTTATGAGACTCTCATCTAATTGGATTAGTTGATATCATCTCATCAATTAGATTTAGATCTGATTGCATGAAGCAACGTGATTGGCCGGGATGATGTGGCACTGCATGGCGTAGCTGGGTATATATAAACCCTATCTGCGCCATACTTTCATAGAATTCCTCTTAGCCCATGCTCCAAGGTTGCCCTTCTCCATCCTCCATGTTATCTTCTGACCCTCTCTCTCCTCTCCATGTCCAAGGAAATTTGGGCTCTAGTTTGGTGCGATCCAGACAAGAAAAAGCTGACGAGAAAGGAAGAAGGCAGCACTGCTGCAGAGGTGACTGCTGATCTTCAGAAGGAGTTTTGAAGATCCTCCAAATCAGATCCTGATTTGATTTTTGGAGAAGTGATAAAGAAGGAGAAGATCTCTAGATCCAGCTTGAGTGGATATTGGTAGAGGGTAGGCGCTTGCGTGGCTAGATCCAGAAATTCAGGCAATCAGCAAGATCATCAAAGGATAATCAGATTACCCATCATCAAGATATAAATTAAATTAGATTTAATTTATTTTTATTTTTATTTATTAGATATATAAAATTAGATCTAAAACATCTTAGATTTGATATAGATGCTTCAGAGAAATTTTTGAAATATCTCTCTTGATCCGATCAGATCTGAACGAACCTAATCCAAAAAATCAGGATTTTCCCTTCAACTGATATCAGAGCCAGGTTCTCTAAATTATTTAGATCTAATTTTTAATTTTTTTATTTAAAAATTAGATGATTTTAGATGTCACATGAGATGTGATTAGATCTAAAATTAGAAAAATTAAAATTAAATTATATTGATCTAAGTTCTATAATATGCATTACTAGTTGTAAAATAGAATAGTTCTATACATAGTATTGCATGATCATAATTTATTTTGATTAAATTATGATTTTAGATCTATTTATTTTTTATTTTTTAATGATTATAAATATTATAATAAGATCTAAAAAATAGAAAATAAAATTATTTAATTTTTAGATCATATGAGATATGATGAATGCATATTTAGACTAGTTGTAGAATAGTTCTACATAATTATCTAGATTAAAATTTATTTTGATATGATCAATTTAAATATAATTTTTTAAATAATTATAAGATAATTTATATCTAAGAAACATGCATGATATGATACATGAGATGTATGCAAAATATGTATAAAGTTAGATCAATTTTTATATATGAGATATATGATGTAGATCTAACTAGTTTTGTAGATTTATATTTCTGATTAAGGCATTCCCCTTGGTCGTTCGGTCATAAGAATAAAGTAGGATTTAAACGCCCTCTCCTTCCATTCGATGGGGTGTTTTTATGATGTGTAAGGGTGCTACGCATTCGTCCTTAATCAAAAATAAGAACTTACTTTCTACAAAATCCTAGATCCTGAAATCCTAGGATTTTATTTATATATTTTATTTATGAACACTAAACTTAATTAAAAATTAAGATTATAAAATATTAATTAGGTCTAAAATTGAAAATTTTAAATCTAAGATATATTCATAATATTCGGTTCGAGCTTGGGTAGCTCAATTAGGTCTAAGCGGTTGATCAAACCGAATCAATAGTTGGTTAGATGGGATTAACAGTGCTTAAATTGACCAGCCTAATAGGATTAAGTCTGGGTCAAGATCGAGTCACGTGAGTGATCGATCAAGCTAAGACCTAATTTGATATGGTTCAATCCATGATGAGCTTCATAGACCTTCCTGATTTTCTTTGGGGACACTCATTGTTAACTTCAATTTATCTACTGAATAGGGTTCTCTCTAAAACCGTTCCTACCACACCATATGAGATATGGCATGGTAAGAAACCAAGTCTGAGTCATCTCAGAATTTGGGGTTGTCCGGCTCATGTCAAAAGACAACAAGCGGACAAGTTAGAGTTTAGGTCCTTTAGAGCTCGATTCATAGGATATCCTAAAGAGTCATTAGGATACTATTTCTACATTCCAGAAGACCACAATGTGATTGTGAGTCGACATGCCATCTTTCTTGAAAAATAGTTTATTCAAGATAGCGGCATTGGAAAGCAGATTAAGCTTGATGAGAAAGTCTCACAAGTACAACGAGCTAAGGACCAATTGGAACCAAATCAGGTTGAGCCAATAAGAACACTACCTCCTCCACCTCGTAGATCGGAAAGAGTTTTCCATCCCCCTGAAAGATACTTAGGTATTATTTCAGAGGATGTAGAGAAAATGTTCCTCGTAGGTAATGGTGCTCATGGTGATGATCCCAAAACCTACAACGAGGCGATATCAGATATCGACTCCGAGAAATGGCTAGAGGCAATGCAGTCAGAAATTGACTCGATGCACTCAAACCAAGTCTGGACCTTGGTAGATCCACCAGAAGGTATAGTACCTATTGGGTGTAAATGGATCTTCAAGAGAAAGATTGGTGCAGATGGGAATGTGGAGACATTCAAGGCTAGACTAGTGGCAAAAGGTTATAGTCAACGCGAAGGCATTGACTATCAGGATACCTTTTTCCTAGTGGCTATGCTAAAATCCATCCGCACATTGCTTGCCATTGCAGCCTATTTTGATTATGAAATATGGCAAATGGATGTGAAAATGGCATTCTTAAATGGATATCTTGAGGAAGATATCTATATGGAACAGCCGCTAGGTTTCACATCCAGTGATACTGATCACAAGGTTTGCAAGCTGCAAAGGTCCATATATGGACTTAAGCAAGCATCTCGGAGCTGGAACACTCATTTCAATGATGTGATCAAAATGTTTGGTTTCATCAAAAATGAAGAGGAACCATGTGTTTTCAAAAAGGGTCAGTGGGAGCGCTGTTGTCTTCCTCGTATTGTACGTGGATGACATCCTCCTTATTGGGAATGATATTCCCATGTTGACAACAGTCAAATTATGGTTGTCCAAGGAATTCTCCATGAAAGACCTAGGTGAAGCATCCTTTATTCTAGGAATTAAGGTCTATAGGGATAGACCGAATAGGATGCTAGGACTTTCACAGAAGATGTACATAGAGGAAAGTACTAAAGAGGTTTAGTATGGAAAACTCTAAGAGGGGATTAATACCCTTCAGACATGGTATTCATCTTTCCAAGAAGATGTGCCCTAGCACACCTGAGGAAATAGAATGCATGAGCAAGATCCCTTATGCTTCTGCAATAGGGAGCCTCATGTATGCCATGCTATGTACACGACCTGATATAGCCCATGCTGTGAGTGTCACAAGCAGATATCAGTCAAATCCAGGTGAAGAACACTGGACTTCTGTGAAATGTATCCTTAAGTACTTGAGAAGAACTAAGGATATGATGTTGGTCTTTGGTAATGGAGAACTCCAAGTCCAGGGATACACAGACTCGGATTTCATGTCCGATATAGATGATCGAAAGTCGACATCTGGGAGTCTGTTTGTGTGCAATGGTGGTGCTGTCAGCTGGAAGAGTTCCAAGCAAACGGTGATAGCAGATTCCACCATGGAAGCAGAATATATCGCTGCATCAGAGGCTGCGAAGGAAGCATTCTGGTACAAGAAGTTTGCTGCAGAAATCGGAGTAATGCCATCAGATGCCATTCCTCTATACTGCGACAACAATGGCGCCATAGCCCTTGCTAAGGAGCCGAGGTCTCACCAGAAAATCCAAGCACATTGAGCGGCGATACCACCTCATCCGCGATTACCTCGAGAAGGGTTACGTCGAGGTCAAGAGAGTCAACTCCACAGATAATGTGGCAGACCCACTTACAAAGCCGTTGGGCCAGCAGAAGATCGAAGCCCACCTTGAGAAGATGGGACTTAGACTTGTAGCCAATTGGCTTTAGGACAGTGGGAGATTGTTAGATATATGTGCCCTAGAAGCCAGAATTGGCTGACACTTGTAATACACTTCTAGGGGCAAAATTATAATTTTGACTAAAATCAATAAAATGGGTTATTTTCTATCACATATGTGTATTTAGTGTCTGTGATACATCCTTTGAGTTAATGGTAATGATAATTCATATTTTCAAGAGTTGAAAATTTAAGACATGAATAATCATTATTAACTCATAAAATGCTCCCGACCATAGGATCATCACGAGGATGGTGATTGATCCGAAAGGTTGGTGTACAATCGCTTCTCTTTAGTAGATGAGTCTTGAGTCTACGGTGTGGAGACACCGGAGCGAGAGTACAGGTACTCGTTAGAGAACGAGGGCACTGAGCGTGACCACCTCGAGTAGTCATTAGGGAAGTCTACCTTCTCGTCAATGACTGACTCGATGCTGCAGTAGTGTGTCTGGTTCTTTGACCTGAGGTGCATCGGCAGTTCACCTTGAGGGTGTTATAGTTTGACTACACCATTACTCGGTCTCCTAGCCATATGGAACCCTGAGGTGTATGTTGGCTATAGCATGTTCATTGTAGGAACTGGATTGCATCAAGATGGAATCTATCTACCTCGGTGGTAGAGGAGCAGCCCTATGATGATCATGAGAATCAAGTCCAGAAGCCCATGGCCATGGCAGAGTGAAATAATAGAAAGAGTTTCTATTTAGATTTTCACATCGGACTTGAATCGAATGATTACATCATATGACAGAGACTAGGGTTTGACGAGTTCACCTTAACCCTAATCTGATCGGGGCTCAAGATAGAAGAACTTAATCACACAGGTAGCTGCACCAAGAGGTTCGCATTCAGCTCTGATGGGTTGCCACCATATACTGCTAGGTGTCACTGGTGGATTTTGGGAGCAATTAGAATGATTTAGATGATCGATCATTCTAGCTGTTCGAATCAGAAGAGTTCTGATCCATCGAAAGGAGTTTCGATGATGTCGATGATAGAGATCATGACATATCCCATTACCATACAGAACTGAACCTAACTGGGTCACACAAACAAGGGTTTGAATCTGGTGATCATCAATTGAACTGATCTAGTTCAATTGATCTGAATGAGATTCAATTAGGTTCAAGGAAATCGTGCTAGCACTCGATTGAACCTAACGTTCTTCTTTTGCTATCATAAATAAGTTGTCCTGACTGAGCCAAAGGAGTTTGTGCTCAATCAGAGGCCTTCATATGGTCTGACTGGAGGTTGTCCAAGTCAGAAAAGGTTGTCTTATTTTGTAAGACATTACCTGCCATTTTTGGTCACCTGCCATTTCTTGTTCTTTGACTTTGGTCAAAAGTCTACCTTTGACTGGTCAAATGTTGACCATTGACACTTTGACTTTTGACCACATGTCATGCACCTATTGGAGAGCTGGTGGGGGCCTGTCCCCCTGCCAGAACCTGGCAAGGAAGGAGGGCGCACGCCACCCTTGGCGTGTGCCCAAGTTGGAGGCGCCTAGGAGTCCCTTGTTGGACAAGGGACTCCATCTCCTTTTTGGATTCCAATTAGAGTTCTCCTAAGAACCAACTTTGACTGGTCTTAGGCACCCTCTAAGGAGGAATCCAGGGGACTCTATTCCCACCAATCAGATTTAGATCTGATTTCACAAAGGGTTGTGATTGGTTGGGAAGAAGAGGAGTTGGATCACAGCTTAGTCTATAAATAAGACCCTGCGCCCAACTCAGATATGATGAGAATCACAATTCCCCATGCCCCAAGGCTGCCTCTCCCCTCTTCCTCCATGCCAAACCACCTTCTCCCTCTCCTCTCCACGTCCAAAAGGGTTTTGGACCTTGGTTGGTGCAATCTAGACAAGAGAAAGGCGAGTAAAAGCTAGAAGGCTGCGCTGCTGCAAAGGACGACTGCTGATCTTCAAAAGGAGTTTTGAAGATCCTCCAGATCAGATCCAGATCTTATTTTTGGAGACACAATAGAGAAGAAGAGGATCTCTAGATCCAGCCCGAGTGGATATCGGTAGAGGCCAGAAACTTGCATGGCTAGATCTAGAACCTTCCACTACAAACAGGATCATCAACGGGTAATAGGATTACCCATATCAAGGTAAATTAAATCTAATTTAATTTATCTAATTTTATTTTAATTTTTAAAATAATAATAATCAGATCTGAAACATCTTAGATCTAATTGGGATCAAAAAAAAAATTTTTGAAATACATCTCTTGATCTGATCAGATCTGAACGAACCTAGTCCAGGAAATCAGGATTTTTCTTCAATCAGTAGGATCATCAAAGGATAATCTGATTACCCATCATTAAGGTATAAATTAAATTAGATTTAATTTATTTTTATTTTTATTTATTAGATTTATAAAATCAGATCTAAAATATCTCAGATCTGATATGGATGCTTGAGAAAAATTTTTGAAATATCTCTCTTGATTTGATTAGATTTGAATGAACCTGATCCAGAAAATCAAAATTTCTCCTTCAATACCTTCTTGGTAAGATGACCAAATCATATTTTACTGAAAAAGATGAGCGAGCCATTGATCTTCTGGATCTAGTACATACTGATGTATATGGTCCTCCGAATATATGTACTAAAGGTGGGTTCTACTACATTATATTTACTAACGATCTATTGAGGTATGGGTACGTCTATCTTATGAAGAGTAAATCTGATTCATTTGAAATATTCTAACAATATCATAATGAGGAAGAAAAATAACTTGAAAAGAGTATTAAATTTTTTTGATCAGACTAAGGTGGTGAATATCTTTTCAATGAGTTTTTGAGATATTTAAGAGAGAATGAAATTCTCTCACAATAGATCCCTCCTGGAACACCATAGCATAATGGTGTATCTGAAAGGAGGAATCGAACCTTATTGAACATGATTCAGTTCATGATGGGATTTATGAGTCTGCCAATTTCATTTTGAGGTTATGCACTTAAGAGTGCTTGTTATGTTTTGAACAATGTTCTAAGCAAGTCTGTTGCAAAGACTCCTTATGAGATATGGATTGGGCATAGGCCGACACTCTCTCATCTTTGGATTTGTGGATGTTCGACTTATGTAAAATATTTACAGATAGAAAAACTTAGATCTAGATCTGATAAATGCTTGTTTAAAGGATACCCTAAAAAAAGTAAGGGTTATTACTGCTACCTTGCTGAAGAACAAAAAATGTTCATCAGCAATAGGACAGTGTTTTTAGAAAAGAAGTTTCTTATAAAAGGAGCAACTACCTCTAATGATAAGCTTAGTAAAGTTGGACAGGTGGGAGAACCAACACATTCTAGTGAACTTATTGAACTTGATTTGATAAGATCAAATCCAGAGCCCATTGTAGAGTCACCCTTGAGGAGATCTCGTAAAGTCTATATCAGTCGGATAGATACTATGATTTCTTGGTCTAAGATGGAGATCCTACTGAACTCGATGAGAACAATGAGGATCTGATCACCTACATGGATGCCATGCAGAGATTCAACTCTGATAAGTGGCTAAAGTTATAAAGTCTGAAATGGAGTCCATGAAGGTCAACAGCATATGGATACTAGTTGATCCACCTGAAGGGATAAAATTCATTGGATGTAAGTAGATTTTTTTTAAAAAAAGATGCAGATGAGAAGGTGGAGACCTATAAAGCCCGTCTGGTTGCCAAGAGATATCGTCAGCATTATGGTATTGACTATGATGAGATATTTTTTTTGATGGTAATGCTCAAGTCCATTCAGATTATGCTTGCAATAGCAACACATCTGGACTATGAGATCTAGCAAATGGATGTGAAGATGGCTTTTCTAAATAGAGAGCTGGAAGAAGAGGTGTATATGATACAGCCTGAGGGATTCACATCTACAGACGAGTCCAAGGTGTGCAAACTTTAGAGATCCATCTATGGATTAAAGTAGGCATCTCAGAGTTGGAACATGCATTTTGATAAAGTAATCAGAAGGTATGGCTTTGTTAAGAATGGAGAGGAATGCTGCATTTACAAATGGTCTAATGGTTCTATAATTATATTTTTTATTTTGTATATGGATGATATTCTATTAATCATGAATGACATCCCTGCATTAGAGGGAACAAAGATTTAGCTGTCATCTCAATTCTCCATGAAGGACTTGGGAGAAGCTTCCTACATCCTAGGGATGAAGATCTACAGAGATAGATCTAATAGGTTACTTGGGTTATCCCAGTCCATGTATATTAATACCATGCTGAAGCGATTCAGCATGGCAAATTCCAAGAAGGGCTATCTTCCGATAGGCCACGAAATTTCTTTTTCTAAGAGGAATTGTCCGACAACTTATTAAGAGAGAGAGTATATGAGTAAAATACCATATATTTTGGTAGTGAGTTTTATTATGTATGCCATGACATGTACGAGATCAGACATAGCATACTCACTAGGAGTAGTGAGTAGATACCAGTCTGATTTAGATGAGAATCATTGGAAGATTGTAAAGAAAATCCTAAAGTATTTGAGAAATACTAAGGATCAGTGGCTCATTTGTGGAGATGCTGACTTGAAACTTATGGGATATACTAATTTTAGTTTTCAGTCAGATCATGATGACAGTAAGAGTGTATCAAGTTGTGTGTTTATCCTTAAGAGTGGAGCGATATGCTGGAAGAGTTCCAAACAGTACACTGTAGCCGATTCTATGTGCGAGGTGTAGTATATTATGGCATCCGATGTTGCAAAGGAAGCTATGTGGCTGTAGAAGTTCATCGACAAGCTAGGAGTGGCACCCTCCTTGGATGGTCTGATTTTGCTTTATTGTGACAGCATTGGAGCCATAGCTCAAGCGAAGGAGTCAAAGGCACATCAGCGCACCAAGCATATTTTGCATCGCTACCGTCTTATACGAGAGATCAAGGAAGATGGTGATCAGAAGATCGATGAAAAAGAGAACATAGCCGATCCATTAACTAAAGCCGTCAAGATCAAAAAGTTCGACAATCATAAACGAAAGATGGATATTCGATACTGTTCTGATTAGCTTTAGTCTAAGCGATAGTTTGTTGGGTATTGTATCCTAAAGCCAATCGTCTAGGTTGTAAATGGTTAAGCTGATTGTAAATTATACTTGAGTTATAATGAATAAAATTATTATTCTGACATTTCATCACTCTTGTACATCTTTTAGTAATGAACCTCCTGTGATGGAGTCCTTAGGACTATTTAGACTTGATAAAGAAGGATTTATCGTTTAGTCTTTAAACTTGATCGCGACCAAATGATACATTATTATCTAGGATGACAACATATCGAGTATAGGTTATTATGTGTCGTATATATTGGTTATTCTCTTAACCAAGAAGTATGGAGATACTGGTATGGCATATAGGTGAAGTGTAGGGTACATTTCACTGAACATGATCCAACTGCGAAGCTCTCTACTGTCAAGAGTTGCTTGTGAAGGATATTGGTATAAATATCTCTTAGACCTGAGATCACCATAGTAACTTGCAAGTAACTCACTGTACTTTGGTACCGGACTACCTGAATTTCTAATTCAGTGATGGAAGGTTACTGGATGCAGTTAAGTACCTATTTAGTCGGTGTGTGAGTCAAGATAGAATTGATCCCTTCAATTGTTGGAGTAAATGCATCATTGTATTTTAATTTAGCAAAATCTCGTTCGGGGTAGTCTATATGATGGATATTGAAATTTTGAAATACAATGTAGATGATTTTTCAGGATTGACAGTTAAATCTTAGGTCATCTTTTGAGCATTGAGGTCAAGGGGATGAATTATATGGTAACCATATGCCACAGGTTCCTGGATGTTGCAATGCGACTATTCGACCTATCCGAATATCACGTACCATTGCTAGATGGTCATATTGATTGGTTTAGAAATTGGTTTCTATACTACCAACTTAGGATTTGAACCTATGGGGTCATAAATAATAGGAGTTTCTACCTGATTTGATGGCTGATCAAGAGTCTCAATGGTCTGGGACTCTATGGTCAAGAGTCCCACCAGACTGAGATTCTAAGTTCTACTTGTCTAGGACTATGATCAATAGTCTCGCTAGTCAGTGACTTTGTGATCATGAGTTTTATTCATTTGATATACTTCGATTAAGAGTCCCATTGGTTTGGGACTCTTCCATCAAGAGTTTCATATAGATGTAACTCTATTATCCAGACACCCATCTGATTGGGACTCTAATATTTTTTAGAGGATTAATTAATAATTAAATTTTTAATTAGCTTAATTTGATTGAGTGATGAGGATTCGATTAAATCTAATTGAATTTGATTTGATTGGATTTGACCCGATCAGGTCGTTAGATGACCTAATCACTAAGGAAGATTTGATCTTGTTTTGATGAGGACCTAAACCTAATTAATTTCTAATTTGATTAGAAATTTATTAAGTTGGGTTAAGTCTAATCTGATTGGATTTATCCTAATCTAATTGGATCTAGATAAATTGGTTTGGATGAAACCAATTTGGATAAGTTGAATTTGAATTCAAATATCTCCCTGCGCCATGAATTTTGACCCACGCCTTTCCTCATGCATTTCTAGAAATTGCATTAGTTTTCTCCATGCCAAAACTGAAGTTTGCACCCTTTCTTATCTTTCTTTGCCCTGGTCCAAGCATTGGATCAGATTGAATTGTAGTTGAATTTTGAATTTAACTTGAATTGGTTGGTTTAGTTGAAACCTCCCAACTCCTTCTAATCCTTATCACCATGCCCCTAGCCTTTTGTCATACTTTTTTTGATAATTCCTAGGAATGGGCATGCAGAAGGAGAGTCCTTCTATGCATCAAACACCTAGTTTATGCATTAAAAAAGGATAAAGGGTGATTTGAATTTGAATTCAAACGATTGGTTGAAACAAGTTCAACCAATGCACCTTATCCTTTCAATGCAATTTCCCCTCTGAGTCACGCACATTAAAATGTGATTTTTTTTTTTGTGCATGCATGGAGAAGAGTGAGGCTACATGAGAAGGGAAGAGTCCTTCTAGGGTGAGACTTCTAGAGGGTTGGGGTGCTGGGTTTTGGGTGACAGAAAATTCCAAAGAGAGAAAGCCTTTTGTGCCTACCTTTTCTTACGCCATTCTTATTTTTTTTCTTAATTGGTCACCCATTCAAGAAAGATTTGGAAGTGGGTGTACATTAGATTTCATAGGAAAATTCCAAAGAGAGAAGGCGTGAGAGTGTTTTAGGGTGTCAAGGTTTTTCAGGTGTGTGAAATCCTAGGGTTTGGACCCTAGGTTTGAGTGGAGAGACTAAGCGCTATGAGTGCCTGATCACCACTAATTTTTCACCACCACCTCATTATCCTCCATACACTATATTTTGATCTTTTGGACCATTCGAGAGATCAAAAAGAAGATCATCAATCGGATCAACAAAGATTAGCCATCAAAGGCCCTGGCGAGGAGCTAGCACTCCGGTGAAGCTGGTCGGAACCAGGCGCTCTATGTGGACTCACCGTAGAGGCCAAATGATTGTGTGGCTATAGTATGACATAAGGGCTTCCTCCTGTGATTTTGAGTTATGGAGATTATCTACCCGCACATAAGTATTGTATTTTGAATGCAAACCAGTCAGCAAATATGATTTGCTAATTGAAAATATTTAATTTTTTATTACATATATACATGTCTAGATCCATGTATAGGATTATATGATCTAATCATAACATATTTGAAATTAATATTAGATTAATTTTAGCTTCCACTATATATTTATTTCAAAAAAAATTTAAAAAGTATGCCTAGAACCCTGCACGATTTCCATCATAATAAAGATCACATTCATCATAAACAATGGACAATAGTGATGGTCACTCTAAATGACAACTTTTAAAAACAAGTTCGATAATTTTTAAAGCTAGGATTGGAATAAAACTTTCATCCCTAACGTTCAAGAATTTCTTATCATTTTCAAACATTCCACTTACCTAAAGTCCTTGCAATGAATTACGTAAGACTACTAGTATCCAATACCTAGGTAGTAGAATCATAAACAGAGAAATTTAAAGGTGTTATCATATAACATCCTTGACAAACAACTCTTTGCTCTTCTCTTGTTCAGCCTGTTGGGGTCAAGGGAAGAAAGATATTCAGGCAATATTTCTTCCTATAACTCTGCTTCTAACAGTAGAAGCACTCTGCCTGATTTGGATTATTCTTGGACTTATTATTTTGACTTGGCTTGGTAGCCTCAGCATGAACCCCTTCATGCTACTAAACTAAATTCAATTTTTGATACTGATTATCAAAATTGGATCCCATAAGTACATCACTGTCTGATAGTGATAAGAGCAATTAGGGTTTAACCTTAATCTAAAAAAAAGAGAACAATGACCTAATATATATGAATTATTTTAAGCCTAGAGACTTGGACTTTAGTCTAAAGATTCTCCTACTATTTTATTTGAATTAGTAGTCTCTACCTCTAATTTAGGAAATTACTTTAATTTTTTAGTAGGTACTAGAATCCACATAGGCTACACACAAGCTTGACTTTGGTTGGTCAAGCCATTTATATCTATGAATAGATTCTTTAACTAATTATTTCTTTAAACAACTTTTACTAATTAAATTTTGCCTTAGAAATCTAATCAGTAAAGTTTGGCCTCTGCTATAAGGATTCAGCTAGGTCCAACCATTAATATGACCATACTTGGTGCATCTAACCAATGAATAAGCTCAACTTTGGTTGGTCAACCTAACCATCATTAGAAAGACACATCCAAGTCATCATATGATGAATGATAATTCTAATATCTCGATGAACACCAGGTGTAAGGCACCTCCAATGTTCACTCAAGCTATTGGACCCATTATTAAACATCTTAATAGGAGGCTATGACTCAATTATCTTCATAAATTTATCATTTTAAGGATGTAATAATTTTAAAAAATTTAAAATTTATTTATGATTTAAGGATAGAGAAGATATGAACTAAATTACTTTCATTGACTTCATCAAGTCAAATCCTCCTACTAACTTCACAAGTCATTGATGTGGACTCGGATTAAATTCAATCCATAGGCACATAGATCAATCCCACTGAATAAAATTAGTCTCATTGATTTTTTATGTGACATTGGTTAGCATGAATCAAGGAGCAACCTAATCAAAAACTGATTAATCACATTAGCCAGGTAAGTGAGATCGGTGGGAGGATTTGCCAAGGCTTACCTTAGACACCATAAAAAATGGCCAAGTAATCGAGTTGCCAATTAAAAATCATCGATTTAGAAATGCTAGACTTACCTTAGACACTAATCAGTTTATCAGTTTTGATTTGGTCTGCCTAATGACTCGCACTCAACAACTGAGCCACGATCAGGTTTATTTGTTAGATGTATGAACTTTGATCAACTACAACTATTGAATTGATCTATAGAAAAGAAATAACCTAATCCTAATTAACTATTAATTAAGTTTGATTAATTTCTTAACTTAGTCCATATTTAATCTACCCCTAGGTCTAACCTAGTTAATGACTTGATCAAAGCTAATCCATTATCCTTTAACTCATGTTTTATGAAATTATCTTAGGATCTTCAAATCATAAACCTAGATCCTAAATAATTACTTAATTCTCAATTAAGTTCAAGGCTTATGGGTTGGGGTCTGGAAGCTTAGAACTAGTTTTTGATTTCATTATCTAAAACATTTTCAAGTTTGTAAATAATTTACATTGAATCATATTCAGTTCATGATTTTAGATCTGATTTATTTTAATATTTAGATTATGTCCTAGAATTTTGAATTTAGGGTTTTATAGAAAGTAAGTTTTCAATTTAAATTCTACAAAATAAATATATCACACATATTAATTTTAGAATCAAAATAAAAGCTATATATCTACATATACAACTAGAGGATCTAGATCTAAACATGAAACATACCATATAAACTAGATCATAAATTATTTAAATTTAGATTTAAAATTTAAAAATAAATCATAAATTATTTTAGATCCTATCTAACTTATTTATGACTTAGGTTTCTCAGATTAGCATATATTAGGATAACCTCTCCACTGCAAGAGATAAACCTTATAGCAGGACAACCTTATAATCTGTATGTGCAATCCGATATTATTTAGATCTAATCCAAATAATCTAAAATAGATCTAATATCTATTTATTTTAGATTTAAAATTAAAAAAATAAATTATAAATTTATTTAGATCATATCTAACTTATTCATGATTCAAATTTATAAATTAGCACATGCTAGGATAACCTTTTCATTGTAAGGGTTTAACCTTACAACTGGATAATATTATGATCAGTATGTGTGATCTTTAATTTTTATTTTTAGATGTATTTTAAATCATGCATGATTATGTTATAAAAGTACCTAAAGCTTTGATACCACTATTGAAACATCATGAAGGATTTCATGCATATATTTCAAAACATTTTGAAACATAGATTAAATTATTTAACCTATTTATGCTTGTGATCTAATCACTAAATCCTACATCTAGAATCTATAATATGTCACGATGCAAGAATAAATCTAAAAAATAAAAATATAGATTGGTATTGATATCATCAATATCTTAGATCTAGAAAACTTCTAGAAACCATAGATCTTATCTAGATCAGAAAAAAGATTAGATCTCTTATTTTATGCGGATCGAGAACACTACAGCTGAAATCCAATATTGTCCTTTATTGCTTGGAGCCACACAGCATATTAGGCCTCTGTGGATAGTCCACATGAGATTGTTATGTAGATTGGAGGTTCGTCAAACAAAGATCAACTCGAAGTGCTAGCTTCTTGTGGATCCCTCCTGATGGTTGATCTGTAAAAATATCTTTAGATATCTTGGACCCTCCAAGAGATAAAGAACAAGAGGAGGATTGAGGAAGAAGTCTAATCCTTGGATCTTTCAAAAAGAAGAAAACAAAAGGCTTAAAGAAAATCTTTAAGAGAAGACCCAACTTCTCTTTCAGGACATCAATCATTGATGTCCTAAATAGATCTTCTCACCTGGACAAGAGAAGACCTTCTCCTCTAGAATTTTCCATACTTTAGGTTTCTTTCTCTTTTGATTTTTTTTTCATGAAAAAAATCTCACAAAAAGATGGAGAAGAAAGATTCTTAAAGAAATCCTAAGAGAAGACTTTCTTTTCTTCTTCTTCTCTCATTAGGACAATCAAATCATGTCCAAAAGAAAGCCTAACGCCCAACTCCTTGGACACCAACCTCTCACATCCCTCTCTTTTCTTCTCTAATTTTTCTCATAGAAAATCTAACAAAGATATATACAAAAGAGGGTTAGAAAGAAGCCTCTGAGAAAAGATAATATTCTCTTACTTTTCTCTCTACAAGACGTCAACAATTGATGTCCTAACGAAGCCTCCATGCCCAACAACCTTGAGCGCCCAATCTTCCATGCCCCTCTCCTTTTTTCACTCTAATTTTTGTGGGAAATCTCTAGAAAACTCATGCCAATCTTTCTTTAAATGGGAGGCACCACTTTTTTTAGGAAGACTAGGTCAAAAGACCTAGTCATGGGTATTCAAAACAAGGAGGTTGTGGGGGGCGTCCAACTCTTGGATGCCACTCCTATTTTTTTGGCATGAGCTAACAAGAAAACATGCACAAAACCTAGGGAGAAAGGGTGGAGAAAAATTTCTTGGCATGGAAAAAGAAGGCGCATAAGGAAGGAAGAATCTTGATGATTTAAAACTCTATCCATAGAATTTGATATGAATCAAAACTTACCTTACCCAGGTGTGGAAGACTCTCAACCAAATTCCAAGAGAGAGAGGATGCATGAGTCATGCCTTTTGCATGAGAAACCTCACATAAAAAATTTTGAAGTAAATATGGGGCGTGGAGATCTTTGGTGTAAGGGACTAGGAGGAGTTCTAGTCCAACTAGGACTCTCATATTTAGACTAGGTCAAATCTGATTTAAATCTTATTTAAATCAAAATTAATACAACCTAATTTAGGATGATCCTAGTCCAACTAGGAGCCCAATTAAATTAGATTTAATCAAATTTAAATCTGGTTTAAATCCTAACTCAATTAAGAATTGGGTGCACTTAAGTCATAGTCTAATAGAAAATTATTTTATCTTGCAACTAGCTTATCTTATAAACCAATTGGACTTAACCTAATTAAGTCCAAACCAATTCTAATTGAATCTAATTTTATTAGACTTGATCTTAGCCTGATTGTTCAATCAAATTGAGCTAATTAATAATCAAATTGCTAATCGATCCTCTTGTAATACTTGCACTTGATCGATCATCAACCGCATTGATGATTTAATCATTGAATGATTCTCAATCATTGATCAACCATCTGAAAAGGTAACAACCTCTTATGTGTGTAACCCTATAAGTTCGAACCTAAGTCGGTAGCATAGGATCCAATTTTTGTACCAATTGAAATGACCATCTAGTAATCGTATCTGACGTTTGGATAGATCAAATGTATGCAAAGCAATATTTTAAGAACCTTGGCCTATGGTTACCGTATAATTCATCTCTTTTACCAATAATGCTTAGGATGACTTTGAGTTAGCTGTCAATACTCATACAAATCATCCATACTATGTCTTAAAATTTTACAAATCCCATAACTCCTCACTAGGATTACCTAGGCCTAGGTTTTGCTAGATTAAAATACAACAAGACATTTACTTTCTGAAGTTAATCAGGAGTGGTCAATCTCATCTTGATTCACACACCGACTCTATAAGTACTTGACTGCACTCAAAAGTCTTCTGTTACTATATTAAAAATATAAGTAGGTTGACACCAAAGTATAGTGAGTTGCTTGCAAGTCACCATGGTGATCTCAGGTTAGAGAGATACTTATATCCATTAGCCTTTACTAGCTACTCTTAATAGTAAAGTACTACATTGATTACATTCAGTGCAGATATATTCCTACATCTCACCTGCATATCATACCAATGTCTCCATAGCACTTGGTTATGAGGACAACCGATGCATATGACATACAACAATCTATACTTGATAGTTATTGTCCTTATTAATAACTTATCATTTGATCGTAAACAAATTTAAGAACCATCTGATAAATCTTTCTTTATCGATTAAGTATGGTTCTAAGGACTTCATCATAACTTGGTAGTTCATTTAAGAAAGATAGAACTTTTATGATGAATAAGCTAAATAACTATTATTATTTGATAATTCACATACTAATTTCAATCATCTACAATTTAGATAATTGGCTTTAGGATACATTTCCTAACAACTTTCACTTGGACTAAAGCCAATCAGAATAATATTAAATATCCTATCTTCAACTTGAGCTTGTAGAACTTCTTAGTTTCAAGATTTTAGCAAATGGGTTGGTTAAGTTCTTCTTTTCCATCGATCTTCTTAAGGTTGACTTCATCTGATCTAAAATCAAAGATGATAGCAATGCAAAGTTTGCTAGTCCTATGGTGTACCTTCAATTTTTTAGCTTGAGCTATGGCTCTAGTGCTATATTAGAACTAGACCATCAATAGAGGATGCTACTTCTAGCTTGCTAATGAACTTTTGTAACCACACAACCTACATAATAGCATCAGACACCATGATGTACCTTGCATTGCTAACAAAATTGGCTATAGTGTTCTGCTTGGAACTTTTTTAGTAGATTGCTCCTCTACTTGGGATAAATTTATGACTCGACACTCTCCTGCTATCATCTTTATTTGACTAAAAACTAAAATCAAAATATCCCACAAGTTTTAAGTCAGTTTCTCCATATATGAGTCATTAGAACTTAGTATTTCTCAAATACTTAAGGATTGTTTATACAATCTTCTAGTGGTTCTTACTTGGATCAGACTGGTATCTATTCATTACCTCTAGTGAGTATACCATGTCTGATCTCATACATAGAGAAATAAGATGATAGCTACACTTTTATTCTTTATAATGCTGAAATGTCATTTCTGATTAAGAGAATATCATCCATAGACAACATAAGAAATAACACTATAGTAGGTCCAAAATTTGACCAATGCCATCCAAACGATGTAGCAAATTATAGCTGCACAAGTGGCAATGATGATGGCACAATGGGTGAGTACAACACCAGCACCAATGGCAATGGCATAACCAGTCAACATTGCTCTGGTGGTGAAATCGCGTCCAGTGATACCTGTGCAACAGTTAGCTCTACCATCAGAAGAATAGCTGCTAGCTGCATATCCCCCCATGAAGCCCTGAGCAGGGGGGGCAGACTCCCTACAACTATCCTCGAAGTCTAGAAAAGAGGAGATGACAACCTCCCAGTCCCTATTCTCGGCAGGACTCAACATCTAGTTTGTGATTTCCTCCACATCATTTGGAGGATTTCACTACCCAAGATGCGAACATTAATTGCCAACTCTGAGAAATGAATGAACGGATCAAGGTAATCTACAATCAATTTTTGGCACAGGATGATAAGTACAACTCTGAGAAATCATGTAAGAGCTTTTCCCCATCAACTTCAAGGTGCTTCAATTGGAGAGCTACCATTGGACTATTGATCCTGTGGATCACCTAAAAAGTTTCAAGTCTAGAAAAGAGGAGATGACAACCTCCCAGTCCCTATTCTCGGCAGGACTCAACATCTAGTTTGTGATTTCCTCCACATCATTCAGAGGATTTCACTACCCAAGATGCGAACATTAATTGCCAACTCTGAGAAATGAATGAACGGATCAAGGTAATCTACAAACAATTTTTGGCATAGGATGATAAGTACAACTCTGAGAAATCATGTAAGAGCTTTTCCCCATCAACTTCAAGGTGCTTCAATTGGAGAGCTATCATTGGACTATTGATCCCGTGGATCACCTAAAAAGTTTCAAGTCCCTGATACTATTCCATGGGGCTACTGTATGCTGAGCCTTGCCCTCCACCTTGAAAAGAATTGTTTGACATTGGTATTCAAGCCTACAGCCACAAACAATCCACTCATTTAACCAAATGAGTTGATTATTTGTTGGTCATTTCGTCAGTAGCAGTAGGTAGTGGAAAGGATCGGACTTCCTAATTAACATTAAGTAGAGGAAGGGGGAGTCTTTTTGATCCTACATTAGTCACTTCAACATGACTGTCTTAAAGGGCGGCCTTTAGAAAAATGATCTTTGGTACTCTCTAAAGAAAAAGTTGTTGAAAAATGTATCCCAAAGCCAATCATCAGTCTGTTGATGGTTGTGCTATTTTATAATTATAAATAATTTATTATTGAATAAAATTTTATTTTGACATTTTTCATCATAAATCTATATCTTTTAATGAACTCTATGTTGTGATGAAGTTCTTAGAACTATTTAATTTTAATAAAGAGAAGATTTATCAATTAGTCCTTAAATTATTCACAACCAAATGATACATTGTTAACTAAGATGACAATATTTATCAAGTGTAGGTTGTTGTATGCCATATAGATTGATTGTCCTCTTAAGCAAAGAGTGTGGAGATACTAGTATAGCATATAGGTAAGATGTAAGGATACATCATCATCGAATGTGACCAACTTCAGAGCATTCTGCTCTCAAGAATTGCTCTGATGGGATATGGGTATAAGTATCCCTTAGACCTGAGATCATCACGGTGGCTTGCAAGCAACTCATTATGCTTTGGTGCTAGACTACCTAAATTTTTAATTCAGTAATGAAAAGTTTTTAAGCATAGTCCAGTACTTATGAAGTTAGTGAGTGATCAAGATGGGATTGACCGCTCCAAGACTTTGAAAAATATGCATCATTGTATTTCAATTTAGCAAACCTTAGCCAGGATAATTCATGAAATGGATTTGATATTTTATAATGTGGATGATCTAATCAAGATTGATAGTGAAACTCTGAGTTCTTCTATGAGCATTTTGGTCAAGAGGATGAATTATATAAAAACTATATCCACATGAATTTTAAGAGTGTTGCTTTACACATTCAACTTATCCAGCCATCGGGTATCATTGCTAGATGGTCACTTCAATTGATACAAGAATTTATTCTTATGCTACTAGTTTAGGTTCAAACCTATAAAGTCACACACATTAAAGATCTCAATCTGATCGGATGGTTGATCAATGATTTGGAATTGTTCTAAGGTCAAATATCAATATGATTGATGTTTGACCTAGTGCAAGTATTGTAGGAGGATTAATTAGCAATCAGATTGCTAATTGACTTAATTTGATTAAGTCAAAGGACTAAAATTAAGTCTAATTAAATAAGATTCAATTAGATTTAGTTTAGGCTTGATTGAATCAAGTCTAATTGGTTTATTGAATAAGCTAATTGCAAGGAAGAATAAGTTCTTATTCAATTAGGACTTGTATGCACCTAATTTCTATTTGATTAAAAATTAAATTAAATTTAAATTAAGTTTAATCTAATTTAATTAGCCTCTTAGTTGAACTAAGATCACCTCTAATTGGGTTGCATTAGTTTTGATTTAATTAGATTCAAATAATAATTTGGATCAAGTCAAAACTCAAAGTCCTAATGTGACTAGGACTTCTCCACCTTGCGCCAACTAACTCCCCATGCCCATCTCCATGCCAATTTTTTTTTGATTTTTTCATG
Source organism: Cocos nucifera (assembly GCA_006176705.1). NCBI lineage: Eukaryota > Viridiplantae > Streptophyta > Magnoliopsida > Arecales > Arecaceae > Cocos > Cocos nucifera. The sequence goes on along the minus strand of QRFJ01004125.1, from coordinate 117,278 downwards.
AAACCACTCTTTTCTAGAGAGAGGATGCAACTCCCATGCCCCATATCTTGCTTACATAGAAGTTTTGGTTTGGACCAAGTCAAAACAAGTGTTTGTTTTGATTTGAAATTCTATCTAATAGAGTTTTAAGGAACCAAAATTCTTCTCCATGTATGGCACCTTCCCTCCTAATTTTATTCTAATATTTTATGAAAAATTAGATATTTTTATGCACATTCTTCTAGGATTTCAATTCCATAAAATAAGGAGGGGGTGCCTAAGAGTTGGATGCCCCAATCCTTGCCCTGTTTGGACCTGCCTTTCTAATTTTTTAACCTAGACAAGGACTCTATCATAACTCTTTCTTTAAATGGAGTTAAAGCATGAGTTTTCTATAGTAACTAGACTTGAGAGATAGGTTTTGGGGCATTGAAAGCTTGGGTGCAAGAAGGGTTTGGGTGTGGTACTTTGTTAAGACAAAAACCATTATATCCTCATAAGAGAAAAAAAAAAAGAAAAAGAAAGGATTCTTCTTCAAGAATTTTTTTATATTTCTTCTTCCTCTATTTTATGAGATTTTAAAAGAGTATTTTCTCTCCTAAATTCTCTACATCTATTATTGTAAGGTCCAAGTTTTGAAGAAGAAGATTTCTGATCAGCCATTAAAGAAGAATTAGCATAGTACTAGCATACTATGCTGATTTCCAGTCGTTAGACTTTAGATTAATGATCGAGACTTCGTGTAGACTTTCAATAGAGGTCAGGATGCATGTGCAACTTGAAGTGATGACCTTACCCTTAGATCAGCAAGTTGAAGATCCCAACTTGCAAATGATAAAAAGGATTTGATCTTTTTCTTTCACTAGATTAGATCTAATCTTAGTTTGATGTTGATATGATCAACATAATTACCTTTACTTAATATTTAATTTTAGATTTATTTGAATGTATAGATCATATTATTAGATCCCAAATCTAGGGTTTAATTATATATTTTTAATACATTAATATGATTAATTTATTACTTCTACTGATCTATTTTGAAAATGTTTCAAAATACCTACATGAAATCTTAGATTTTTTCTTCAATTGGTATTAGATTTTTTATGATATGATTTTTATGCATGTTTAGATTATTTATTTAGATTAGATCTAAATTATAATCTAATATTTAAATCTAAAATTAAATTTTAGATCGCATAGACTGATCTTATAATGTTGTCCTACTATAAGGTTTATTCCTTACAGCGTAGAGGTTTGTCCTAGTACATGCTGATCTAAAATTCTAATCATAAAATTTTAGATTTGATCTACAAAATTTTATGATTTAATTGAAAGTATTTTAACCTAATTTTTATTATCATAAATTTGTTAGATTGGATCTAAGATGATTTATGATTAATTAGAATTAAAATTATTTTAATTTGAATTACATGAATATGTTTATATGTTTATGTTATTTGCATATTGATTATGAATCAAACATGCAACTGGTTGGTAGAATCATATTATAAAAATATTTTATAAATATAAAAATTATTTTTGAAATGTCAAACCCAGCCCTCAGCCTAAAACTTGATTAAGAATTTAGAGTTGTTTGATTAGTATCTAGGATTATGAATTAAAGATCCTAAGACCTAAATCATAACATTTGGATTAATGGGTTGGTGAAAATTAGGTCCATTAATTAGGTTAGACCTAAGGTTAGATTAAAAAATAAATTTAATTAAAAAATTGACTAAATCTAATCAATAGTTGTCTTAGATTAGGTCTAGGATTCTCTAGATCAATTACAATAGTTGTAGTTGGTCAAGTCCATGTCTTTAATAAGAATCAAAATAGACTTGATTCTTGTTTACGTAGTCTAGCCCAAACTATTATGTTGATCTAATTAAAACTAATTAACCAATTGGTGTCTAAGCTAAGTTTGGCATTTCCAGACTGGTGGTTTTTAATTGATAACCCACTTACCTGACCATTTTTTATGGTATCTAAGGCAAGCTTTGGCAGACCCTCCCATCGATCTCACTTACCTGGTCTTCTTGGTGAAATTATGTTTTGATCAAATCACTTGACAATTCGACCGAACCCATGTTAGCTAGGTAAATCAGTATGATTGATTTAGGTGCTCCTAGACTAGCCTATTAATTATCTCCCTTAATTTGACTTGGTGAAGTTAGTGGGAGGATCATGATTAGCTAGTTCATCTAACTTTCTTCTCTAAATCAAATTAACCAAATCTTCTAAAATTATTGGGTCCTTAAAAATGAAATAGTTATGATGATAACTAGATCATAGCCTCCCATTAAATGAGTGATAATGGATCTATTAGTTGGATAATCATTAGAGGCCCAAAGGTCTGGTGCATATTGGCTAATAGAATTATCATTCATAATATGATTTTTTGGCCGCATCTCTCTAAATGGTGGTTAGGTTGATCAACCAAAGTTGGACTTAATCATTCATTGATTAGATGTACCAAGTATGATCATGTTAATGGTTGGACCTAACCAGACCTTTTTAGCAGAGGCCAAAGTCTATTGATTAGGGACTGGAAAAAATTAAATTACTAGAAGTTGTTTAGAGAAATAATTGGTTATGAACCTATCCTTAGATATACATTGGTTGACAAACCAAAGTTGGGCTTATGTGTAGTCTATATAGATTCTAGTACCCACTAAGGAATTAGGATAATTCCTCGAATTGAAGATTGAGGCTACCAATTCGAATAAAATAGTGGAAGAACCTTCTAATTAAAGTCCAAATATTTAGGTTTAATAAATCATTTACTAAATTAGATTTTGATTTTTCTTTGTGCAGTTATGGCTACTCTTTTTTGCTCCAGTCATTGTTGGACAATGACAAGATGGTAGAATCTAACTTCGATAGCTGGTACTGTAAGTTAAAGATTATCTTGGAGCATAAATGGATCTTGTATATCCTAATAGATCTAGCACCTAAGGAGCCAGCTCCTAATACACATGGATTAGTCAGAGATACTTACCAGAAGTGGCTCAATGACTGAACCATGGTGCATTTTATCATGCTGGTAGTTTTGAGCGATGAGTTCAGTTGTAGGTTCAAGATAGCTCAGCCATAAGACATGCTTTAGATGTTGAACGAGTCTTTTGGCATAGCCAATGATGTTGTAAGGCACAAGACTAGTTGTGCCATCTTCAATGCATAAGACTAGTTGTGCTATCTTAATACCAGGATGAGGGATGGAGCTTTAGTCACTGATCATGTACTGTACATGATTGAGATGATGGAGCATTTAAGCAATCTTGTCTTTTTCTTGCACGAGTAGCTAGAAAAAGATGTAATTCTAAACTCACTACCCAAGTCATATCTCCTATTTGTTACCGAATGACAAAGCTGAAGTTAACTACCATGGATTATTAGGGTTACTTCAGAACTTTGAGAAGGATCACCAGCTCTACATGGAGTCAGTGAACTTAGTGGGAGGGTCTTCTTCTGGTTCTCGATCCTTTAAGAAAGGAAAGAAGAATAAGAAAAAAAGTTCAAGAAGGTGCAAGTTCAGGTTGGAACATCTATGCAGGGCCAGACCAAGAAGCCTAAGCCTGATAAGAGTCAAGTGGAGTACTTCTTCTGTAAGAAATAGGCGCATTAGAAGAGGAACTATCCTTAATATATTACCTCCTTAGACCCAAACAGGTTGAGAAAGAAGCAAAATATTACTGGGCAAGGTACTTATATGATAACTCCTTGTAATTTCTTTATTTATGATATTACTGACTGGGTATTGAATACTAGAAGCTCTTACCATATTTGTAATTTGTTGCAGGGGTTACAGGTCAGTAGGAGATTCAAGCAAGGTGAAAGATTTTTGAATGTTGAAGATGAAAGATCAGATCCAGTTCTAGCATTAAAAATCTTAAAACTTATATTTGAGTCTCATACTACTGTTCTTAGTGATTGTCATTATTATCCTAGTTTCTTTTTGAATATCATTTCTATAGGCCTTTTGGCCAAAAATAATTATGAAGTTTTAATAAAAAAAAATTGTAATATTATTTTGAATTATATTACTATATTTTTTGAATATTTGAATAATGGGATATATATAATATTATAATCTATTAATATAATCTACTCCACTGGCAAACATTGTAGATTAGGTAATGAGTCTGGTATCTACTTATGGCACTGTAGGCTAGGTTACATTAACAAGAATTAGATAAATAGGTTGACTCAAGAGGGAATTTTTGAAGTCAATGATTATGAAGCACTTCTAACCTGTGAGTTTTATCTTCTTGAAAAAATGACCAAGTCATCTTTTACTAGAAAAAGTGAGAGAGTCACCAAGCTCTTAAGTCTAATACATACTGATGTATATGGGCCTATAAGCACAAGAGCTAGAGGTGGATATTTCTACTTCATCACTTTTATAGATGATCTATCTAGGTATGGATATATCTTTCTGATGAAATACAAGATGGATTCATTTGAAATGTTCAAATGATTCCAAAGTGAAGTAGAAAAATAAACTAAAAAGAGTATTAAAACTCTTCGATCTGACCGAGGAGGTGAATATTTCTTTGATAAATTTCTCATATATCTAGGAGAGAATGGAATTCTCTTCCAATGGACTCCTCTAGGAACACCACAGCATAATGATGTGTCTAAAAGAAGGAATCAAACTCTGTTAGACATTGTCCGATGCATGATGGGTTTTGCCAGCTTGTCGATATCCTTTTGGAGATATACTCTCTAATCGGTTTGCTATCTGTTAAATAGGATTCTAAGTAAGTCTGTAGTTAAAACTCCATATGAGATATGGATCAATAAGATCTCCACCTTCGGGCAACCTCAGACTATACAACTATTTCTTCAACCATAGATTATTCGTCATGTTCTTTCTCAAGTATGTGTTATCCAGTCTCTCCTAGAGCCCCATTACCATAGTCTCTATGCAAACCTTAGGCAAAACCCGATCGACCAAGCACATTCGAATTGTACTAAAAGCAATTTCCTCCAACTCCTTTCAATCCTCAGCACTGATCTTTTTCGATCTTTCTTTTGTCAAGACCTTATAGATCCTCTACTGAACCAACAAGTCCTTTACTCTTTGCTGCCATAAGGTAAAGTTTTTCTTACCATCAAACTTCTCAAAATACACCTTGAATCCACTTGATCCCATGACTTCAAACAAGTCAAGAATAGATCCCTAACACCCTTCACGATCACACACCAGTAAAACTATCCTTCACAGAAAATCTAACTAGCCCTAGATTCTCTTTCCAAACTTCATTTCATCGTTCCTCCATATAAACAATCTCCTCCTCAATCTAGAGACAACCACAAAGCAAACTAGAAGTTTTTAGGATAAAACCTAGTGCAACAGATCCTGAATGTAGTAAATCCTAGGTATCTTCCTTCCTTCCACGCAACACCGCTCTGATACCAAATGTTGAAAATATGCGCTCTTCCCATACGGATCGATGTGGCCATCGATGATTAGTCAAGCAAAAAGGAAGTGCTACTTAGAGATCTCTGCAGAAGCATGATCAAATAAATCAAGGAATAGAGAAGAAGAGAAGAAGAAATTTTTAGAAGAAAAGAGCTTTTTATTCTGTATGTTTCAGCACTCTTACAACCTTAACCTATTTCTAGTATATATACTTTTCAAAGGGTCAAGCCTAAGCTCATAGAAAAACTCTCCAAATCTAAACAACCCACATACATAAAATAATAACCTACAAAAATTGAGCCGACCTAGTTTTAGATTGAGCCGGCTAACCTACGACTGGGTTGGCTCACTCCCTGACTGAGCCGACCCAGTTGTGTGCCATGCCAAGAGTTCAAAAATGCTGCTTTCTGTCTGAATTTTTCTCTGAGACCTAGCCGACCCAGTTTCCAACTGAGGTGGCTTAGTCTCAGAGAGAGCCGGCCTAGTTTCTGAACTTTACTATTGAGACTGATTCTTCTTTCGACTCGCTCCCATCTTCCCATGACCTATCTTCTCATGCTTTCAATACTTGGGAGTGCCACTTCTGAGCTCACACGATTCAGCTGGCCGATCTAATTTTTTTTATTTTTTATTTTTTATAACTTTTGGCCTTCATAACTTTTCCTATTTAGCTTCGATTTACATGAAATTTAATTCATTTGAAGTCATAAATCGAGCTCTTCATATTCATATACTTTTTTCTACAAAAAATTTATAAAAATATCATTTTTTAAATAAATATTAAATATTATATTATTTAATGCCTTTATTTAGTATTTTATAATCATTATCATACCCCCCAACTTGAGTTTTACTCATCCTTGAGTAAGAAGAACAATTAAAGATATGTACCGACTTGATATGAAAGTTTTTTTAGATCATCCTAAAGTCAGTTGATATCCAATTAGAGATTTAAGAAATACATCATCAGATTTTTAATTTTTTTTCAAATAGTAGTTAAGTAAAGAACATAAAATTTTAGAGCCTTTCTTTGATCAATTCTCCATCTTTATTCTTTAAATCCTCTATCTTTAGTATGGACTAAAGTGTTATTATCTTTCTTTTTACAGTCAGTATGATGTTTTAATCCCTTAAGCTTTCTATCTGACTCTTGTAGCGAGCTTTGGATCAATGACTTTCAAACTAGTTGATTTTAGGGCACTTGGTGTAGAGCACCCTTTAGGCTTACTGACTCGAGTCAAATAGGCTATAGATTAAAACTAACTATATAGCAAGCTCCTATTTTTTGACATGAATAATATTGCTTACTTAGACAATGGGACCAAGTTACTCGATGGAAAATCAATGTTTAGAACTTGCTCTTTATTCTTCTTTTTTTTTATTTTTTTATTTTTTTTATAATTTTTTTTCACTCATACCCATATAAAGTAGATTCTTTATTGAATATAAGCTGAAAGAAGGTTTTAGAATCACTCAGAAATTTATTCTATTCTAAACCTGACCATTTATTGGATTTGCTTAATAATTTGGTCCTTAGTATTTCAAAAATTCTTTAGACCATTAATCAATCATCGATTAAAATGCTTGAAAAATTTCAAATCGACATGAACTCAAGTACATAAGCCTAATTATTTCCATACTTGAGGACTTTAATTATTTTATTTTATCCTTCCCCCCAACTTAAGTTTCATTATCCTCAATGGAGGAAAGTGTTAGGAATATGTGCTCTTTCCACACGGATCGGCGTGGCCACTGGTGATTAGCCAAGTAATAAGGAAGTACTTCTTAAAGATTTCTGCGGAAGCATGATCAAATAAATTAAGAAATAGAGAAGAAGAGAAGAAAAGATTTTTAGAAGAAAAGAGCTTTTATTCAATATATTTCAGCACTCTTACAAACTTGACCTATTTTCAGTATATATACTTTACAAAGGGTCAAGCCCAAGCTCATAGAAAAACTTTTTAAATCCAAACAACCCACGTACACAAAATAATAACTCGCAAAAACTATGTCGACCTAGTTTCAGACTGAGCCGACTAACCTGCGATTGGGTTGGCTTAGTCCCAAACTGAGCCAATCCAGTTATGTATCGTGCCAATAGTCCAAAAATGCTACTTTCTATCTAGATTTTTCTCTAAGATCTAGCCGACCTAGTTCTGGACTGAGTCGATCCAGTTCCCAACTGAGTCGGCTCAGTCTTAGAGTGAGCCGACATAGTTTCTAAACTTTACTATTGAGATTGACTCTTCTTCCGACTTGCTTCCATTTTCCCATGACCTGTCTTCTCATATTTTCAAGACTTGGGAGTGCCACTTTTGAGCTCACATTCTCCATCTTGGTGCTTTCAAGTCCTTGTGAACTCATCTCTTCTCAACAGATCCATCCGTGCCACACATCTCTAAAAGCTATCTCTGGGGAGTATCTTCGTGAGTGCATCTGACTGATTCTTCTTAGTATAGACCTTCATCAGTTCCACTTCACCTTCCTCCACCAGCTCTCTGATCCTGTGGTACCTCACGTCTATATGCTTTATGTGTGCATGATAGACTAGGTTCTGTGCCAACAATAGAGTACTCTGACTATCATTGAATAGTGTAACCTTGCTCTGCTCCACCCCCAACTCATCAATCAGCCTCCTAAGCCAAAGGGCTTCCTTTACAGCCTCTATTATCCCAATGTACTTAGCCTCTGTGGTAGACAAGGTCATGATTGGCTGAAGGGTTGATCTCTAAGCCATCGGTCCATCATATACGCAGAAGTGGTATCTAGTAGTAGACCTCCTTGTATCAAGAACACCAGCATAATTTGCATCAACAAATCATTTTAGAGGATCTGAACCTTCACACATCTTTATAGATTGTTCTCCAAATCCTCCCGGCTGCCCACCAAATACCAAACCATAATCCCTTATTCCATGCAGATATCTCAATATTCATTTCAATGCTTTCCAGTATTCCTTCCCAGAGTTAGCCATGTATCTACTAACCATGCTCACAGCATGTGCTATATCTGATCTACAGCACACCATAGTATACATCACACTATCTACAGCATTTGCATAAGAGATTCGTTCCATGTACTCTCTCTTTTCTTTTGACTAGAGGCACTATAACTTGGAGAGAGACATATGGCTCGGCAATGGCATCTCTGCAGGTTTGGCCATCTCCATCCCAAACCTCTCCAAAATCATTTAGACATACTTTCCTTATGACAAATGAAGCACTCTTTTGCACCTATCTCTGCAAATCTCTATTTCAAGGATTTTCTCAGCTGGATCCAAATCTTTCATCTCAAATTTAGATGATAATTTTCTTTTCAACCTTTTCACAGCATCCATTCTTCTATTGGCTATAAGCATATCATCTACATACAATAATAGGTACAGGGCATCCTCCTCATCTACATTCTTGACATAGACACAACAATCATGTTCACATCTGCTAAAACCCAGGCTCAAGACAAAGCTATCAAACCTTCGATACTACTGATGAGGAGATTGTTTCAAGCCATATAAAAACTTCTTGAGTAAACACATCTTTTCTTTCTATCCCATCTCTATGAAACCATCTGGCTGTTTCATGTAGATTCTTTCCTCCAAAGTTCCATGAAGGAAGGCCATTTTCATGTCCATCTGTTCTAATTCCATGTTATGCTATGCCACTAGTGACAACAAAATTTGAATAGATGTATGACGCATCACAGGAGAAAAAATTTCTATGTACTCAATTTCTTTTCTTTGTGAGTATCTCTTTGCTACCAGCCTTGCTTTGAATCTGACTCCTCTGAAGGTGCTTCTTTTTTTGTGAATACCCACTTTGAGCCAATAGGTCAAGCACCCTTTAGAAGATCCACCAACTATCATGTCTAATTCTTCTCAAGTGATTCTATCTCCTCCATCATGGTCTGTATCCATGAATCATGATCCTCACTCTCCATGGCCTCTACATAATTCTTTGGATCTCCATTAGCAGTGATGAGTGCATAGGAGATAACCTCATCAATGCCATATCTGACCAGTCTCCTAATAGTACGCTGGGGCTTGTACAAAGCTACTCCCACTGGCACATCTCTGTCTGATGTCTATGGTTGCTTTTGCACATCTGTTTGAACTACCGACCCTCCATGTTGATTTTCAATCTGAGATAATATTTTTTTGCCCAGCTCTACCTCAACAGAAATACTCCTGTAAGTGGATATAACCTGCATGCCATCATTCTCTGATTGACAACCGCTGTTCACCTTTGATTCCCCAGTTCTATCTATCCTAGACCTCCTCAAGATGCTCTTCTCATCAAAGATAACATCCCTACTGATCACTGACTTCTATGCCTAAAAGTCCCAAAGCAGGTACCCCTTGACTCCTTGTGGATACCTTATGAATGTCATCTTTTGAAATTTTGGATCCAATTTGCTCCTCTCGGTTGCCTCCACATGTGCATAGGCTGTGCAACCGAAGACTTTCAGGTGGTCAAGCTCCACCTTCTTTCCACTCCAGACCTCTTCTGAAATACCTCCATTTAGCTTATAATGAGGGGACCTGTTCATAAGAAAATAAGAAAAAGTTAGAGCATCATCCCAAAAGGACATTGGGAGTGATGTCTGTAGCCTCAAACTCCATGCCTTCTTGGTCAATGTTCGATTCATCCTCTTGGTGACACCATTCTACTGGGGAGTCATCCTCACCGTGTAATGATGTTTGATGCCATTTTCCTTATAGTACCTCCTGAACTCTAGGCTAGTATACTCCCCTCCGTTGTCTGACCTCAGACACTTTACCTGTCTTCCTAACTCCTTCTCTACTTCAGCTCTCCAAGCTCTGAATCGGACAAACATCTCTGATTTTTCTCTGATCAGATAAACCCACACCTTCCTTGAGAAATCATTAATGAAAGTAATAAAGTATTTTGCCCCACCTCTAGTAGATACAGGAGTTGGTTTCCACACATCTGAGTGCACTAAATCCAGCACTCCCTTGCTATGCTTGATACTTCTGGCAAACTTTACCCTATGCTGTTTGCCAAAGATACACGGCTCACAAAGATCTGTGCCCTCCTTCTTCAGGACTGGGATCATACCTTTTCTGCTTAGTTCTATGAGCCCATGGTCACTCATATGATCCATCTGATAGTACCACAGTCGACATAAAATTTGCTGCTCCTGTGCTGCTGTTAGCACCTCTGCACTATCATTTACCATTGAGCCTTCCATTCTATAAAGATTGTTGCTCAGTCTTCTACCTCTCATCACCACCAAAGCTTTCTTGAAAATTTTCAGATATCCACTCCCAGCCTAGCTACTAAAAGCACAACCCTGCTCCTCCAAGTAGTCCAAAAAAATTAAATTTTTTTTCAACTCTGGTACATGCCTAATATTTGATAATGTACGAATGATCCCATTGTACATCCTCACCCTGATAGAGTCAATTTCAGCTACTTTGCATGGATGATCATCTCCAAGGCTGATACTTTCACCATCGACCTTCTGGTAGGTAGCAAATCACTTCCGATGAGAAGTATAGTGGTGCAAGCATGCTGAATCTAATATCCATATAGTATTGTACTTTATGGATCCATCTGATACAACTAGCAGGTCTTTTCCACTGCTCATAGAAGCTATATCATCTTTCTTACTAGCCTTTCCTTTTTTTGATCTCAAAAGGGGACAATCTCTCCTCAGGTATCCAGACTGATGACATTTATAACATTTCAATGTCATCTTCCTCTGATCGCGAGACTTTGACTTGCTCTTGGATTTTTCTCTTATCTTCTCCTTTGATCTTTCCTATCTTTCGTTCACAGCCAAGATCTCAGACTTAGGATCTTCCTTGTAGATCTTCTCCCATTGCTCATTTGATCTGAGCACACCAACAACCTCTTCATAGTTTAGGATCTTCTTCCCATAAACTAATTGTTATGAAACCATCATACGAACCTGGGAGAGAACATACTAGCAGTAATGCCCGATCCTCCTCATCGATCGTCACATCCAAACTCATTACCTCAGAACACACCTGATTGAACCTTTGGATATGTGTTACAAGATCTTCGCCTTTGGACATCCTCAGACTATACAGTTATTTCTTCAACCATAGCTTGTTCGTCATGTTCATCCCCATGTATGTGTACTCCAGTCTCTCCTAGAGCCCCTTTGTCGTAGTCTCTATGCAAACCTAGAGCAAAACTTGATCTACCAAGCACATCCAAATTGTGCTAAAAGTAATTTTCTCTAACTCTTTCCAATCCTCAGCACTGATCTTTTTTGGCCTTTCTTTTATCAAGACCTTGTAGATCCTCTATTGAACCAACAAGTCCTTTACTCTTTGCTACCATAGGGTAAAATTTTTCTTACCATCAAACTTCTCAAAATACACCTTGAATCCACTTGATCCCATGATTTTAGACAAGTCAAGAACAGATCTCTAAAACTCTTCACGATCACACATCAGTAAAACTATCCTTCATAGAAAATCTAACTAGCTCTAGATCCTCTTTCCAAACTTCTGTATCACCGTTCCTTCATATAAACAATCTCCACCTTAATATAGAGACAACCATGAAGCAAACTAAAAGTTTTTACGATAAAATCTGATGCAACAGATCCTAGATGTAGTAAATCCTAGGTGTCTTCCTTCCTTTCATGCAACACCGCTCTGATACCAAATGTTGAAAATATGCGCTCTTCCGACATGGATCGGCGTGGCCATTGGTGATTAGCCAAGCAACAAGGAAGTACTTCTTAGAGATTTATGTGGAAATATAATTAAATAAATCAAGAAATAGAGAAGAAGAGAAGAAAAGATTTTTAGAAGAAAAGAGCTTTTATTCAGTATATTTCAGCACTCTTACAATCTTGACCTATTTTCGGTATATATACCTTACAAAGAGTCAATCCCAAGCTCATAGAAAAGCTTTCCAAACCCAAACAACCGACGTACATAAAATAATAATCCATAAAAAATGAGCTGACTCAGTTTTAGACTGAGCCGGCTAACCTACAACTGGGTCGGCTCAGTTCCAGACTGAACTGATCCAGTTGTGTATCATGCCAATAGCCCAAAAATGCTACTTTCTGTCTGAATTTTTCTCTAAGACTTAGTCTCAGACTGAGCCAACCCAATTGCGTATCATGCCAATAGTCCAAAAATGCTACTTTCTATCTAAATTTTCCTCTAAGACCTAGTCAACCCAGTTCTGGACTGAGCTGACCCAGTTCCCAACTGAATCGGCTCAATCTCAGAGTGAGCCGACCCAGTTTCTAAACTTTACTATTGAGACTGATTCTTTTTCTGGCTCGCTTCCATCTTTTTATGACCAGTCTTCTCATATTTTCAAGACTTGGGAGTGCCACTTCTGAGCTCATAGAAAGATTAAAGTGTAATAAATTACAAGAAGAATAAAATGAAAAGAGTTCACCTGATTTAATTTATTTCTGGTCTCGATCTGGGCTTTATTTATTCTTCATCTAGAATGGGTTTGTAGTTTTCCCCCTAACTTATTCTTGAAAGAAAGATAAACTAAAATAAAAAAAATTAAATACAAAAAGCAAAAGCAAAAGCTAGGTTGCTTTCCTATAAGCGCTAAGTTTAACATCTTCAGCCAGACCCTATGAAGGAGTTTTAGGTATAGTCAATTTTAGCACATCTTCAAAGTTCTAAAAAGATAAGGCCAATCAGGAGGCCTTGTCATCATGGTAGAAAATGGTTCATGGAATGCTTTTTGGTGATTAAGCATAGCCCTAATCAATAGAGTATTTAGAGCAAGCATTGTATACCAAAATCTATAACTTTTATAATAACCAAGAAGGGATTGTGTTTGATGGGCCGAAATTGGGAGTGGTTTAGAAATTTCTTCAACTGTAACCTATTCTACCCCACTTTCTTTCTTGGGAATGATATATCTAGGTATCAACTATTCCTGATCTAAATCATGGCACTTTTTCAAATCAATTTTAAATTTACCTCTATACATCGTTTCAATATTTTAGATAAATTTTGAAGGCAATCCTCAAAAGTAGTGCTGAATATAAAAAAAATAGATTTAAGATTGTTATCTCTTATATCAGTAATATCCTATCCAATAGCTTTTTTATGTACTTTTAGAACATTCATAAGTTGTTCTTCCTAGGTAGGTATCACTGGTAGGATGTCAGTATATATACCAAGAAGTGGCTTCAATTCTAAAGCAGTTGGTGGTTCTAACAAGAAAGCTACTGGTAGGCTAGGTAGAGGCTCAAGTGTTTCAATCCATAGTGGAATGATTTTAGGATAGTATGTATCTACTAGATCATTTACTTCTGTATTGTACCCATCGTCATCAAAATCGTCCGCCTCATAATGAGCCAAATAGAGATTTATTGGATCCTATGGAAGAATTGTGGGTGTAACTTTCTCTTATATGTTTTTCATCTATAGTTCTTGGAAAGTCTCTATTGATTCCATCATCTCATTAATTGGTCCTCCCTTCCCGTTAAAAGGATTGGGTGATTCTAGAGCACTTAGGGATGGGTCCATATATAAGTAAGGTGATGGAATTGGTTTGTCCCACCATTCTAGTTCTTTCCTACTCTTTTTTGCCTCAATTATATGGTCTAAAAGGATATTTTTAGTTTTATGAGGTTGTTCCATGACCATAGGTAAAGAAGATGATGATGGAAATGGTTTATCCTAGCATTCTTGCTCTATCATATATTTTGCTGCCTCATTAATATGGTCTAAAAGGGTCATTTTAGTTTTAAAAGGTTGTTCTATGATCCTTTCCTTTTCGAGAGTTACATGTGATTGTTCGGGAAAAGTTATAGAGACATTAAAATTTCTATCCAGGTATGGTCTCTCAGGGTCACTCTTGGGCTGACTAGGCAACTCTCTTTCATCCTGCTAATTGAATGTAAGCCTTCACTTCTCTAGTTCTTTAAAGGTTTGCACAAGGTTGTTTTGTGATTTTATCATTACTTCTAAGCATTTTTCTAAAGAATTAAGCCTTTGGTCCTCTAGATTATTCAATAGTTGACTGGTAAATTCTAACTCATCTACTGCTTGCTGAATCCTCTCTTTATAAGTTGACTCATTATCATTTAGAGAAGATTGATATTGTTGATAGGGCATATTATAATGTACATCCATGAAAGTGGATCTTTATGGCATCGGCATAATCACTGGTTGTGATTGCCATAAAAAATCGAGTTAAGCCCCCTAGTTTGGATTATGAGTGTTAAGGTATGGATTATTTCTTGGTCTATAGGTAATTTGGGTTTGATCTTGATAAACTTGCTCATACATATACTCAGAAAATCAATGCGGATATTCATTTGCATAATGGATGGGGCTCGAACAAATTGCACAAACTTGTTGTGAAGAAAAAATAGATGAAAATAAAGAGTTTCTATTGGCTTCTAGACGATCTACTCTACTGGATAATTCAGCATAAAAATTCATATTTGATTATTATTTATTTATTTTATCTTATTTTAAAAAATAAGAAAAGAGATGAGGAGAAAGAATTCTAAAGATAAGAGCCTAGAGAGTCCTAGATCTAGAGATGATAGAGGAGAGCATTTCAATTAGGGTTTGAATTATAATGGCAAATAAGATAAGCATGGACTCTCTATCCTAGGATTTACCTAGATCTAGATAGCTTTTAACTGTTCCAAGATCACCTTCGAACACTCCAAGCCTAAAATTGGCTAACTAACTTAGCTAGATAAGTATAAGATATGGGAGGTTCCTTGCTTGTTGCTTTTCTTAGACACCAGCTGAGTTGGTCAGGTCAGACAACAAAACCAATTGAAAATCATAATCTTTGAACCACTTGCCTTAGACACCGAATAATTAACCAATCCAAACCTGGTCTAACTCTAAGATTTTCTTATCCTAATGAGCTCGAATATCCTTAAGGGCCAACATCTAATTGATTTTATGTTTAAGGCTTAAATCAATGCAATATGAAGGATGGTAGTTTATGGACTAAAGAAAGGGTGATTAAATCCCCACCATATCTTGTTTAATGAATTGTGCCATTAAAGTGTATAATGAATATGCAATACAAATAAAGCAAGATATCCAAACATGTTAAAAATTAATTTTATTTAATATTTTTGGTTATGCTAAACTAATTAGGTATTATGAGATGCTAGTGATTTTTAAGGATTTATGGTTTTGTCTTTTTATAGATAAATTTTTAATTTTTTGATTTGTTTGGTTTTGCATAAGAAAGTAAATTTAAGTGATTAAGTCTTGAAAAGTAATAAATTAATCTAAACTATAGAAAGCTAAAATTGGTTTTGAAAGATAGTAATAACTAGGTAAAATTAAAGAGTAATAAAAAAATTATTTTTTATTATTTTAATTTTTTTTAAATTAATTAATTTTTAATTAATTGAAGCAATTATAGCTCCGACAATGGCATCAAAAATTTGATTGCTTATCATTATAGTAATAAATAAAAATTAAATTTAATTTTACTATTAAGTATGATAGTTGTGAGTCGGTTGTCGATTTTCTTGAAGATTGAAGGCTGAGTTGCATTCAATTTTAATTTAAAAAAATAAAATTTTAAATTAATTTTTAAAATAAAAAATTTAAAATAATAAATTAAAATAAATTAATTTAAATTAAGTAAATTAAAATAAAAAAGATAAATAATTTATTAATTAGGATTTAAGAATTAATTAAAAATAAGAAAAAAAGTTGTCTAGAGTATCAGTTCGATCTATCAATATTCAAGTTTATAATTGATTCATGTAATCTTTCTATTATCAATATGCAATCTTATGAGATATATATTTCTTTGATCTGATTCAAACATAATCTATTCTTTCGAGCATGGACCAAATCTAATAAGATCATGACCCATTTGAAGGAAAACCTAGTTTTCCGCCGCAGGATTGATCTGATCTGATGAGATCTATAGAAATTTTTTTTAAAATTTTTTCTATAAATTCTAATTAGATTTGAGATTTTTTTAGATCTAATCCTTATGATCTGACACTAAAATAAAAATTAAAATTAAATCTAAAACAAGATTTGTTGCATGTTCAGGGTAATTGTTACCCTGATGATGATCTATCATAATCCAGGGTTCTAGATCTAGCCATGCAAGTGCTTGACCTCTATTGGAGTTCTCCTAGGCTAGTTCTAGATGTCTTCTCCTCTTGAATCTGATCTCCAAAGATTAGATCTAGATCTGGTCTATAGAGCCTTCAAAATAAAATTGAAGGCAGTGCACTCGTCTCACGAATACCATCATCTCTTTACCTGAATCCTTGTGCGACTGTTGATCTTCTTTGCTGTTTGCACACAACCTGTTGGATGTGAGGAAGAGGAAGAGGGGAAGGAGAGGAGGGCATAGAGCAGAGAGTGGGTGGCATCAATTTGCATGCAGGAAGGGAAGCTTGAAAACCCTAAGGTGCAGGGGTTCTTATAGAGAACCCTACGCCACTTTAGAGTCCCCTTCTATCAAGCAATCAAATTGCTTGATTATTTAGGACTCTAGGCCTAATATTCTATGCCAAATACTAGGTCCCTACCTGGTTTTTTCACCCAAAATATTCTCATATGTATCGCACAAAATAGATAGGGAGAAAAGGGAAGAAGTCAAGGCGCAAGGGACTCTTCCTAAAGTTGGATCTCTATCAAACTCTTTGACCTAGTCAAAAACCTATCCATGTGGGGTGCATGCCTTGGGGGGTGTGCGCCCTTTCCACTCTCGAGAAAATACTTAGGGGTGAATGCCCTTAGAAATTCTCTAGGAGACACACGCCTCCTGCCCTTTCTTTCCTACATTCGGGTCAACCTTTGACCCTTGTTCTAAAAGATCAAGAATTTGGCAGGTCTTATCCTATTCCCATCTGATGAATTAGGACAACACTTTTCTGACCAGGACAAGCTCTAGTCAGACTAGGACAAAACCCATATAGGATTTCTGGATGAGCCAAATCCAATTTGACTCAATTGAGATGAACCAAAAAGATTATAGGAGAAATTCTGACTCAATCATGTGCTAGCATGATTTTCTTGAACCTGATTGGATCTAATCCAAATCAATCGAACTAGGTTAGCTTAATTGATGACATTCAAACCCAAATCCTTGTTTACATGATCCAGTGAGGTTTAGTTCTGCATGGTAATAGGACATGTCGCAGTCTTTATCATTGATATCATTAAAATACATTTTGATGGACCAGAACTCTTCCAATTCACCTAATTAGAATGATCGATCATCAAGATCATTCTAATTGCTCTCAAAATCCATCAGTGACACCTAGCAGTATATTATGGCAATCCATCAAAACTAAATATGAATCTTTCGGTGCAGCTATCTATGTGATTGGGTTCTTCTATCATGAGCCTTGATAGGATTAGGGTTAAGGTGAACTCGTTAAACCCAACACCCTATCATATGATTGAATCATTCGATTCGAGTTCGATGTAAAATCCTAGTAGAAAACTCTTTTCTATTATATCACACTATCATGGCCATGGGCTTAAGAAGTCGATCTCATGTTCATCATAGGACTACTCCTCTATCGAGGTTGATAGATCCCATCTTGAGGCGAACCAGTTTCTATAATGAATATGTTATAGCCAACATACACCTCAGAATTCTGAATGGCTAGGAGATCGAGTTATGGTATAGTAGAGTGAACTATCGATGCACCTCAGCTCTAAGAACTAGGTACATAACTACAACATCAAGCTCAGCCATTGACGAGAAGGTAGACTTTCTTATGACTGCTCGAGGTGGTCACGCTCTATGCCCTCGTTCGCTAATGAGTATCTATACTCTCACTCTGATATCTCTACACTATAGATACAAGACTTATCTATCCTAAGGAAGTGATCATACACCAACCTTCCAGATTGATCACCATCCTCTTGATGATCCTACAGTCGGGAGTAGTTTATGAGTTAATTATGAAAATACATGTCTTAAATTTTTAACTCTTGAAAATATATATTAGCATTCCATTAACTCAAAGGATGTATCACAGACACTATATAAGTAATGTGATAGAAAAAAATAACTCTTTATTAATTTTAATTTAAAATTATAAAAATATTTTTAAAAAGTGTATTACAAGTGTCAGCCAATATGGCTTCTAGGGCACTCATCCAACAAACTCCCACTTGACCTAAAGCCAGTTGGCTACAAATCTAAGTCCCATCTTCTCAAGATGGGCTTCAATCTTTTGTTGGCTGAATGGCTTCATCAATGGGTCAGCCACATTGTCTGTGATGTCGACTCTCTTAATCTCGACGTAACTCTTTTCGAGGTCATCATGGATGAGGTGATATCACCGCTCTATATGCTTCGACTTCTAGTAAGACCTCGACTCTTTAGCCAAGGTTATGGCATCATTGTTGTTGCAGTACAGAGGAATGACATCCAATGGCATCGCTCTGAGTTCTACAGTGAACTTCTTGTACCAAAATGCTTCTTTCATAGCTTTCAATGCAGTGATGTACTCAACATTCATTATAGAGTTTGCAATCACTATTTACTTGAAACTCTTTCAGCAACAACACCACCATTGCACACAAATAGACTTCCAGATGTTGACTTTCGATCATCTATATTAGACATAAATTTTGAGTCTGTATATCCTTGGACCTAGAGTTCTCCATTCCCAAGGACTAGAAACATATCCTTATTTCTTCTAAAGTACTTAAGGATACACTTCATAGAAGTTCAGTGCTCTTCACCTGGATTCGACTAATATATGCTCTCATAGCATGCACAATATCAGGTCGTGTACATAACAAGGCATACATGAGGCTCCCTATTACCAAAGATAAGAGATCTTACTCATATGTTCAATCACCTTAGGTGTGTTCGGACACATCTTCTTTGAGAGATGAATTTCATGTCTGAAAGGTACTAGTTCCCTCTTAGAGTTTTCCATGCTGAACCTCTTCAACACCTTCTCTATATACATCTTCTGTAAGAAACCTAGCATCCTATTTGGTCTATCCCTATAGACCTTTATTTCCCATATAAAGGATGCTTCTCCTAGGTCTTTCATAGAGAACTCTTTCGACAACCATATTTTCACTATAGTCAATATGGGAATATCATTCTCAATCAAGAGGATGTCATCCACGTACAGTATGAGGAAGACAACAGCGCTCTTATTGATCTTTTTGAATACATAGGGCTCGTCCTCATTTTTGATGAAATTAAATGATTTGATCACATCGTTAAAATGATCATTCCAGCTCTAAGATGCTTGCTTGAGTCCATAAATGGATCTTTATAGCTTGCAGACCTTGTAACCATCACTGGATGTGAATCCAAGTGGCTGTTCTATTTAGATATCTTCCTCAAGGTATCTATTTAAGAACATCATTTTCACATCCATCTTCTATATTTCATAATCAAAATAGGTTGCAACAGTAAGTAGTGTGCAGATGAATTTTAGCATGGCTACTGGAGAAAAGATCTTTTGATAGTCAGTGCCTTCGTGTTGACTATACCCTTTTGTTACAAACCTAGCTCTGAATATCTTTACATTCCCATCTGCACCTATCTTTCTTTTGAAAATCCATTTACACCCATAGGTACCATGCCTTTAGGTGGATCTACTAAGGTCCAAACTTGGTTCGAGCGCATTGAGTCAATCTTTGACTTCATTGCCTCTGACCATTTCTTGGAGTCGATATCAGATATTGCCTCATCATATGTTTTGGGATGATCACCATTAATTCTATTTTCTATGAGAAATATTTTTTCTACATCCTCTAAAATGGTACCTAAGTACATCTTAGGAGGATGAAAAATCCTACCTGATCTACGAGGTGGAGGAGGTTGTGTTTGGATTGGCTGAGACTAACTGGGTTCTTCAGGTTCATTAACTCATTGCTCTTTGGAGACCTTCTCTTCGAGGCTAATCTGTCTCCCGGTGCCACCATCTTAAATAAATTATTTTCATGAAAAATGGCATGTCGACTCATAATCACATTATGGTCTTTCGAAAGATAGAAGTAATATCCTAATGACTCTTTAGGATATCTGATATAACAAGCTCTAAATGACCTAGACTCTAATTTATCTGCCTGCTATTTCTTGACATGGATCGAACAATCCCAAATTCTGAGATGACTCAAACTTAGTTTCTTACCATGCTATATCTCATACAGTACGGTAGGAATGATTTTAGAGAAAACCCAATTCAGTAAGTAGATTGCAATCATTAGACTATGTCTCCAAAGAAAATTAGGGAGATCCACGAAAATCATCATGGATCAAACCATATCAACTAAATTCTAGTTTCTCCATTCTAAAATCCCATTGAGTTGAGGGGTTCTAGGTGAAGTCCATTATGAGACAGTGTCATAATCTTTAAGATAGTATAGAAATTTCTGACTAAGGTATTCGCCTCCTTGATCTGATCAAAGAATCTTAATGGATTTTCTAGTTTATTTTTCTACTTTGTGTCTGAATTTCTTGAACTTTTTAAATACTTCAGACTTATGTCGCATCAAATACACATACCCATATTGAGATAGATCATTGGTAAAGGTAATAAAATAGATATAATTTTCTTTGATCGGCACATCAAATGGACTGCACACATCTGTATGTACCAGGGCAAGTAGGTTCGTGGCCCTTTTTCCATATTCTATAAAAGAAAGTTTGGTCATTTTGCCCTAAAGGCATGATTTACAAATCGGATATGACTTGGAAGTCAACGGACTCATAAGTCCAGATTTCTCTAATTTGTTAATCCTATTTTTGGCTATATGATCTAGCCTAAGGTGCCATAGATGCCTATTATTTAGAATATTCTTAGGTCGTTTAGATCCTATGGCATTTATGTTTTGCTCGATATTTGATACAGATACATCAACATGCAACTAATAGAGATCGTTAATTAAGAAACCACTTATAATTTTATTTCTTTCAAAAAGAATAGTATAGGGGTTCTTAAGAAAGCTAACTACATAACCTTTCTGTGCTAAATAAGAAACAAAAATCAAATTCCTACTTGCTGCAGGAATAAAATAATAATCTCCATGAACTAAATTTAATCCTTGTAATCGTAGAGGGTAGGTTCCCATGGCCACAGTAGTAACCCTTGCTCTATTTCTAATGTGCAGGATCATCTCACCTTCCCTCAACCTCTTACTCTTTTCAAGACCCTACATAGAAGCATACAAGTGAGTACTAGAACCAGAGTGAAGCACACAACTGAATGCAGAAAAAAACATAAGATTAGATTCAATTATGAGCATACCTCCAGAAGGACTCGCCTTTTTCTTGTTCTTTAGGCTAACGAGGTATAAAAGATAGTTCTGCTTCCAATGGCCATCGGTGTTGCAATGAAAATACTTTTTCTTGTGCACAGCTTTCTTCTTCGACTCTTCCTTCTTCTTCTTCCCACCTTCTACCTTCTGCTTCTTCACAAACTTTTTTTTCTTTTCAAAAGACCTTCTCTTGGAAGAAGTCCACTCCATAGTAAGTACTGAGTCCTTTGAACCTTCCAGAGGAAGCTCAGTAGTAACCATCATATTCATGAGTTCAGCCAAGGTACATTAAAGCTTATGCTTATGGAAGTTCATGATGAACTACCCATATGCATCTGTCAAGGACTGTAGTATCACATCAATCTGCAAGTTCTTATCAAGCACAAAACTGAGTTTCTCAAGCTCCTCTAGATCCTTGATCATTGTCAGACAATGATCTTGGACTGACTGCCTATTACGCATCTGAGCCTTAAAAAGTCTTCAAAAGACTTCATACTGGGCTGCATGACTTTACTCACCAAATAACACTTGCTGGTAAGCCAATATTTAGCGAGCAGTCTTGATGTCTTCATATTGGCACTATAGCTCATCTGACATTGAGCCCAACATGTTGTACCTAGCTTTATTATCATCATCCATCCACTTCTTCAGAGACACTTTTTGATCTATGGTCAGATGGGTTGGTAAATCAGGTAGGTCCTAGTCTAATACATAAGACAACTTGAAATTCAAAATGATTTTGCAGTTCCTGAGCCAATCCTTATAATTGGATTCATTAGTTTGTGGGTGTCTAGGATTTGGGCTAGTGGATTTGACGCCGACATTTTCCTATAGAGAGTCAAAGTTTCTAGTTAGACTATATAATTAGAGTTGATCAATTTATTTAGAGATTTTATTTTTAAATAAATTAGGCTCTCACTATTTTTTCAGATCCCTATACTCTTTTGGTAGAGATACGAAAATCTTCATGATCATAGACTTCGAGTGGGTGGTCCCACCGACTGGCTCACCACCTCACCTAATAGTTATTGGTGATGGGTCAACCGATGAGTGGACAACTCTTGTCCAATAATTCTCTAATCATGGTGCACCCAAACCTGATCTCTAATTCATGAAGCTCACTATGTACGAAATATTGCTCCAATCCTTAGTTAAGTCAGACCCATCATTTCACAAATTGGATTCCTAATTGGGTCCTTCACCAGATCCAGAATATTAAGCGTAACCCATCCTGCAATCCATAGCATCCAATGCCTCGTAGACATGATTGCATCTTCCCGATGTAACTAAATCACTGTAACCAGTCGAGAACAATCAACCCTGGGAAGGGCATACACATCTATAATGTGGAAGACTTATGACCTAATATTTTCTTAGGAATATTTGATTTAGGTCTCTTAAACTTGACTTAACTTAGTCATAACAATTATGACTAACCTAGTGGCATGGGTTAGCTCGAATTATTATCCACCTCAAATCAGAAGAGGGTTGATCCAAATAGTCAAATAAGTGAGATCAGTAGAAGGAATATGCCATTAACTCACCATGAATGCATTTAGATCAAGTAGCTTCCAATTAAAGATCACTGATCGTATCTACCAAACTTACCTTAGATACTGATTTGTCAAACTAGAACTAATCAGGTAGCCTACAATCCAGGCTCGAACCGTGGAGCCAAATTAGATCTTGACTTGGTCGACAATATGTAACTATGAGTCGACCTTGACCTAGACTTAATCCTATTGGACTGATCAAATTAAGCACTCTTGATCCCACCTAACTAATTCTTGATTCGATTTGATCAACCGCTAGATCTAATTAAGCTACCTATATCCGAACCCAAATTTATGAAGGTGTCTTAGATCTAAAAATTCATAATTTTTAGACCTAATTGATTTTATAATCTTAATTTTTAATTAAATTTGGGTTCATAAACAAAACTTGCACAAAAATCGAAGGATCTTAGGATCTAGGTTTTTGCAGAAAAATAAGTTCTTTGATTTCTGATTAAAGATAGATATGTAGCATCCCTATATGCCATAAAAGCATCTCATCAAATTGAAAGAGAGGGCCTTTAAACCCTTCTTACTCTTATGATCGAATGGCCAAGGAGAATGCCTTAATCAAAAATTTTAATTACTCTACAAAAACTATTAGATCTATGACATATATCACATATAAAATTACAGATCTAACTATGCATGCTTTGTATACATCTCATGTATCAAAAATAAATTAAATATACTTGTTTTCAAATCTGATATATCTAATATAATATCTAAAAAAAAAAAATTTAATTGATCATATTAAAACAAAAATGTATTCTAGATTATCTATTGCATAGAACAATAAAAGCTAGTCATGTCATATATCTCATATATTATTTAAAATTTTAATCCTCTGATTTTAGATCTGATCACATCTAACATGACATATGAAATTATTAATATCATATTATAAAACAAATTTAAAATTAGATTTAAAGTAGATTTGAAGAACTATAAATGCAGCTCTAATACCACTTGAAGGAAAACCTAGTTTTCCACCATAGGATCGATATGATCAGATCAGATCTATAGCAAAATTTTTTAAAATTTTTTCTATAAATTTTGATTAGATTTAAGAGTTTTTAGATCTAATTCTTATAATCTGATATTAAAATAAAAATAAAAATTAAATCTGGAATAAGATTTATTTCCTATTCAGGGTAACTATTACCCTATGATGATCTACCGTAATCCAGGATTTTGGATTTAGGCACACAAGCATCTGGCTTATACTAGAGTCCACTCAGACTGGTTCTAGATGTCTTCTCCTCTTGAATTTGATCTCTAAAGATTATATCTAGATATGATCTGTAGAGCCTTCAAAATTAAATTGAAGGCAACACGCTCGTCTCACTAACACCGTTGTCTCTTTGCCTGAATCCTTGTGCCAAAAAACCTTGATCTTCTTTGCTATTGGCACCCGACCTGTTGGGTGTGGGGAAGAGAAAAAGAGGTAGGAGAGGAGGGCATGGAATAGGGAGGGGGTGGCAGTAATTGGCATGGAGGAAGGGAAGCTTAAGAATCCTAGGGCGCATGGGTTCTTATAGAGAACCCTGCACCACCTTAGAGTCTCCTTCTATCAAGCAATCAAATTGCTTGATTATTTAGGACTCTAGGATTGATATCCCATGCCAAATACTAGGTCCCTACATGGTTTTGTCACCTAAAATATTTTCATAGGCATCACACAAAATAGATAGGGAGAAAAGGGAAGAAGTCAAGCTGCAAGGGACTCTTCCTAGAGTTTGATCTCTATCAAACTCTTTGTGCTGGTCAAATCTAATTTTGACCTGGTCAAAACCCTATCCATATGGGGCGCACACCCCCTAGGCGTGAGCCCTCTCCTCTCTTGAAAAAACACTTAGGGGTGCAAGCCCCTAGAAATTCTCTAGGGGGTGCACACCCCCTGCCCTTTCTTTTCTGCATCCAGGTCAACCTTTGACCCTTGTCCCAAAAGATCAAGAATTTGGTAGTTCTTGTCCTATTCCCATCTGATGAATTAGGACAACACATTTTTGATCTAGACAAGCTCCAGTCAGATCAGGACAAACCCATATAGGGTTCTTGGATGAGCCAAATCAAATTTGACTTAGTTGAGATGAACCAAAAAGATTACAAAAGGAGAAATTCAGGCTCAATCATGTGCTAGCATAATTTTCTTGAACTTGATTGGATCTAATCCAAATCAATCAAACTAGGTTAGCTTAATTGACATTTAGATCCAAACCCTTGTTTATGTGATCCAGTTAGGTTCAGTTCTATATGGTAATGAAATATGTCACGATCTCTATCATCGAGATCATCAAAACACTTTTCGATAGACTAGAACTCTTTTGATTCATCCAATTAGAATGATCTATCATCACGATCATTCTAATTACTCTCAAAATCTACTAGTGACACCTAGCAATATGTGGTAGCAACCCATTAGAACTGAATGTGAATCTCTTGGTGTAGCTACTTGTGTGATTGGGTTCTTCTATCGTGAACCCTGATAGGATTAGGATTAAGATGAACTTATCAAACCAAACATCCTGTCATATGATTGAATTATTCGATTCGAGTTCGATGTGAAATCCTAATAGAAATTTTTTTTATATTATATCACACTGCCATGGCCATGGGCTTAAGGACTCAATCTCATGATCATCATAGGACTACTTCTCCTCTACCGAGGTTGATAGATTCCATCTTGGTGCG
Organism: Cocos nucifera; assembly: GCA_006176705.1. Taxonomy (NCBI): domain Eukaryota; kingdom Viridiplantae; phylum Streptophyta; class Magnoliopsida; order Arecales; family Arecaceae; genus Cocos; species Cocos nucifera. Next base: position 91,384 of record QRFJ01004125.1, on the reverse strand, counting down.
AACCATTTCCTACAATGAACATGTTATAGCAAAGATATACCTCAGGATTCTGAATGGCTAGGAGATCGAGTTATGATGTTGTCAAACTATAACACCCTCAAGATGAGCTACCGATGCACCTCAGGTCTAAGAACTAGATATACAACTGCAGCATCGAGCTCAGTCATTGATGAGAAGGTAGACTTTCTTATAACTGCTCGAGGTGGTCACGCTCAGTATCCTCATTCTCTAAGAAATATTTGTACTCTCGCTCTGGCATCTCCACACCATACACTCAAGACTTATCTATCCTAAGAAAGTAATTGTATACCAATCTTCTAGATTAATCATCATCCTCGTAAAGGTCCTATTATTGGGAGTAGTTTATAAGTTAATTATGAAAATACATGTCTTAAATTTTTAACTCTTGAAAATATGTATTAGCATTCCATTAACTCAAAAAAAGTATCACAGACACTATATACACAATGTGATAGAAGAAAATAACTCTTTATTAATTTTAAATCAAAATTATAAAAATGCTCCTAAAAAGTATATTGTAAGTGTCAGCCAATCTGGCTTCTAGGATACTCATCCAACACCATATCATAGACATAAACTATTTAGATCATGCAATCAAAAAATATAAATATTATTCTAATTAATTCTTATAATTCATCTTAATCTGAGTACAGACCATATCTATCTACAATCATGATCATCTTCTTAGGTATAAATTATAAGAAATTAATTATTAAAGCATAAATCTTACAATTTATAATAACTTGAGCATAGACCATATCTATCTACGATCATGATCTATCTTTTTAGTTATAAATTATAAGAAATTCAATATTTAAGCATAAATAAGAAAGGCATGCAAAAGATGAAGAAATTTTATTGCCCAATAAAAGAAAAGACAAGGTTCAAATTACAAACTCTCATGCTTGGAAGACTTTATTTACTCCTTTAGACATGAGACCTCTAGCCATACATAGATTTGATCTTGCTAGCTTCCAACATATTGGAATATCTTAGATAAAAGGAAAAAAAAGGGAGAAAAAAGAAAGAAGAAAAGAGGAGAGAAGAAGAGAAGGAGAAAGAGGACTAATTCCCCTCATAAGGGGCTCTCTTGGCTGATTTGCCCCATGGGGGAGCTCTTTGGACTTGGTGGCATAACAAGGATTAAATAGGAGGAAAATAGGAGGTTTTTTAGTCCTTTTTGAAGTCAATTTTTAGTTTGGATCAATCTTCATCATCCAAAATATTTCTAGCCATCGATCTATAATCCCATGATTCAAAAACCTATCAAAAATATGTAAAAATTTCAAGATTAGCATCCAGATCATTTTTGGGCCATCGAATCAAAGCCAGGATGGTTTTTTCCCATCGAATCATGTAGAAGAAAGGCTAAAAATCTTGATTAAATTGGGAATTAATTCCCACCATTGGATCGTTTGATCAGCCGTCAGATGCCTTTGGATTTCAATCGGGAGAGCTGATAGTCATTGGATCGCACTTAGTGAGAGAGCTGAGTCCTAAATAAATCTAGAATCATCCTTAACTATTGGATTCTGATTGACTATGATGAGAACCATCTGATCGTGCTTCACTATGCCGTTAGACCCTGTATACCGACTGCATTAAAGACCGCAGCCAACCAACAGCTATCGCACCACTTGAAACTACAGAATACCCATAAATGCCATGTGGTTATTCCATGGACCCTTTAAGGGTCTAGGCCAACCACACTAGCAGTCGATCCATGGTGGACCGCGTATGACCCTGATGTCAGGGTGAGGTCATGGGTGGTGGGAGCTGGGCCTGGGCCATTTTGCATGCATGGGCTGGGCTTCGATCAAGCACTGATAGATTGGGCGGTCTGGTGCTAGGCTGATTTTTACTAAACCAGCCAGTTCAGCTGGCCGATCTATTTTTTTATTTGTTTATTTTTCTTTTTATAACTTTCGACCTTTGTAAATTTTATGATTTAGCTCTGATTTATGTTAAATTTGATCCGTTTGAATCCATAAATCGAGCTCTTAGCATTGGTGAGCTTCTTTCCTACAAAATATTAATAAAAATATTAATTTTTAAATAAATATTAAATATTATATTATTTAATACTTTTATTTAGTATTTTATGATGATTATCATGCATCTTTTCGATGCAACTAAATCACTATATCTAGTCAAGAATAATCAACCTCGAGAAGGACCCATGCATCTACAATGGTGGAAGACCAATGACTTAATATTTTCTTAAGAAGATTTTAATTTAGATCTCTTAGACTTGACTAGTCATAATGATTATGACTAACCTAGTGGCATGGGTTAGCTTGAATCGTTAGCCACCTCAAACCAGAACTCGATTGACCTAATCGACTAGGTGAGTGAGTTTGATTGGAGGGATATGCCATTAACTAGCCATGAATGCATTTAGGTCAAGTAGCTCCCAATAAAAGGCCACCGATCATATCCACCAAACTTACCTTAGACATCGACTTCTATGACCAGAATTGATCGGATTAGCCTACAATCCAGGCTTGAATTGGGTTATTCTTAAAGTGATCGACCGCATATAACTATGAGTCGACCTTGACCAAGACTTACATCTAATGAGCTAATCAAATCTAAGCGCTCTTGGTCCCACCTAACCAACTCTTGATTTGGTTTGATCAACTGAAGAAAAATCTTGATTTTTTGGATCAGGTTCGTTCAGATCTGATCGGATCAAGAGATATATTTCAAAAATTTTTCTCTTTGATCTAGATCAGATCTAGAATATTTCAGATCTAATCTTTATTATTTTAATAATTAAACTAAATTTAAATAAATTAAATTTAATTTAATTTATCTTAATGTAGGATAATCCTATTATCCGTTGATGATCTTGTAAGCAGTGGAAGGTTCTGGATATAGCCATGCAAGTGTCTGGCCTCTACCGATATCCACTTAGGCTGGATCTGGAGATCCTCTTCTTCTCTATCACGTCTCCAAAAATTAGATCTGAATCTAATTTGGAGGATCTTCAAAACACCTTTCGAAGATCAGCAGTTGTCCTTTGCAGCACCGCAGCCTTCTAGCTTTCTGTCGCCTTTCTCTCATCTGGATTGCACCAACTTGGATCCCAAACTCTTTTGGGCATGGAGAGGAGAGGGAGAAGATGGACTTGGCGTGGAGGAGGAGAGGAGAGGTAGCCTTGGGGCGTGGGAATTTTTAATGGTTTTTGAGTTGGGCGCAGGGTCTTATTTATAGACTATGCGTGATCCAACTCCTCTTCTTCCCAACCAATCACAACCCTTTGTGAAATCAGATCTAAATCTGATTGGTGGGAATAGAGTCCCTTGGATTCCTCCTTAGATGGTGCCTAAGACCAGTCAAACTTGGTTCTTAGGAGAAGTCTAATCGGAATCCAAAAAGGAGATGGAGTCCCTGTCCAACAGGGACTCCTGGGCGCCTCCAGCTTGGGCACACGCCAAGGGTGGCGTGCGCCCTCCTCCTTGCCAGGTTCTGGCAGGGGGACAAGCCCCCACCAGCTCTCCAATAGGTGCATGTGACATGTGGACAGAAGTCAAAGTGTCAATGGTCAACATTTGACCAGTCAAAGGTCAACTTTTGACCAAAGTCAAAGGACGAGAAATGGCAGGTGACCAAAAATGGTAGGTATTGTCTTACAAAATAAGACAACCCTTTTCTGACCTTGGACAACCTCCAGTCAGACCAAGTGAAGGCCTCTGATCGAGCACAAACTCCTTTGGCTCAGTCAGGACAACTATTTATGATAGTAAAAGAAGAACGTTAGGTTCAATCGAGTGCTAGCACGATTTCCTTGAACCTAATTGAATCTCATTCAGATCAATTGAACTAGGATCAGTTCAATTGATGATCACCAGATTCAAACCCTTGTTTGTGTGACCCAGTTAGGTTCAGTTCTGTATGGTAATGGGATATGTCATGATCTCTATCATCGACATCATCGAAACTCCTTTCGATGGATCAGAACTCTTCTGATTCGAACAGCTAGAATGATCGATCATCTAAATCATTCTAATTGCTCCCAAAATCCACCAGTGACACCTAGCAGTATATGGTGGCAACCCATCAGAGCTGAATGCGAACCTCTTGGTGCAGCTACCTGTGTGATTAAGTTCTTCTATCTTGAGCCCCGATCAGATTAGGGTTAAGGTGAACTCGTCAAACCCTAGTCTCTGTCATATGATGTAATCATTCGATTCAAGTCCGATGTGAAAATCCTAAATAGAAACTCTTTCTATTATTTCACTCTGCCATGGCCATGGGCTTCTGGACTTGATTCTCATGATCATCATAGGGCTGCTCCTCTACCACCGAGGTAGATAGATTCCATCTTGATGCAATCCAGTTCCTACAATGAACATGCTATAGCCAACATACACCTCAGGGTTCCATATGGCTAGGAGACCGAGTAATGGTGTAGTCAAACTATAACACCCTCAAGGTGAACTGCCGATGCATCCTCAGGTCAAAGAACCAGACACACTACTGCAGCATCGAGTCAGTCATTGACGAGAAGGTAGACTTCCTAATGACTACTCGAGGTGGTCACGCTCAGTGCCCTCGTTCTCTAACGAGTACCTGTACTCTCGCTCCGGTGTCTCCACACCGTAGACTCAAGACTCATCTACTAAAGAGAAGCGATTGTACACCAACCTTCCGGATCAATCACCATCCTCGTGATGATCCTATGGTCGGGAGCATTTTATGAGTTAATAATGATTATTCATGTCTTAAATTTTCAACTCTTGAAAATATGAATTATCATTACCATTAACTCAAAGGATGTATCACAGACACTAAATACACATATGTGATAGAAAATAACCCATTTTATTGATTATAGTCAAAATTATAATTTTGCCCCTAGAAGTGTATTACAAGTGTCAGCCAATTCTGGCTTCTAGGGCACATATATCTAACAATCTCCCACTGTCCTAAAGCCAATTGGCTACAAGTCTAAGTCCCATCTTCTCAAGGTGGGCTTCGATCTTCTGCTGGCCCAACGGCTTTGTAAGTGGGTCTGCCACATTATCTGTGGAGTTGACTCTCTTGACCTCAACGTAACCTTTCTCAAGGTAATCGCGGATGAGGTGGTATCGCCGCTCAATGTGCTTGGATTTCTGGTGAGACCTCGGCTCCTTAGCAAGGGCTATGGCGCCATTGTTGTCGCAGTATAGAGGAATGGCATCTGATGGCATTACTCCAATTTCTGTAGCAAACTTCTTGTACCAGAATGCTTCCTTCGCAGCCTCTGATGCAGCGATATATTCTGCTTCCATGGTGGAATCTGCTATCACAGTTTGCTTGGAACTCTTCCAGCTGACAGCACCACCATTGCACACAAACAGACTCCAGATGTCGACTTTCGATCATCTATATCGGACATGAAATCCGAGTCTGTGTATCCCTGAACTTGGAGTTCTCCGTTACCAAAGACCAACATCATATCCTTAGTTCTTCTCAAGTACTTAAGGATACATTTCACAGAAGTCCAGTGTTCTTCACCTGGATTTGACTGATATCTGCTTGTGACACTCACAGCATGGGCTATATCAGGTCGTGTACATAGCATGGCATACATGAGGCTCCCTATTGCAGAAGCATAAGGGATCTTGCTCATGCATTCTATTTCCTCAGGTGTGCTGGGGCACATCTTCTTGGAAAGATGAATACCATGTCTGAAGGGTATTAATCCCCTCTTAGAGTTTTCCATACTAAACCTCTTTAGTACTTCCTCTATGTACATCTTCTGTGAAAGTCCTAGCATCCTATTCGGTCTATCCCTATAGACCTTAATTCCTAGAATAAAGGATGCTTCACCTAGGTCTTTCATGGAGAATTCCTTGGACAACCACATCTTGACTGATGTCAACATGGGAATATCATTCCCAATAAGGAGGATGTCATCCACGTACAATACGAGGAAGACAACAGCGCTCCCACTGACCCTTTTTGAAAACACATGGTTCCTCTTCATTTTTGATGAAACCAAACTTTTTGATCACATCATTGAAATGAGTGTTCCAGCTCCGAGATGCTTGCTTAAGTCCATATATGGACCTTTGCAGCTTGCAAACCTTGTGATCAGTATCACTGGATGTGAAACCTAGCGGCTGTTCCATATAGATATCTTCCTCAAGATATCCATTTAGGAATGCCGTTTTCACGTCCATTTGCCATATTTCATAATCGAAATAGGCTGCAACAGGCAAGCAATGTGCGGATGGATTTTAGCATAGCTACTGGGGAAAAGGTATCCTGATAGTCAATGCCTTCGCGTTGACTATAACCTTTTGCCACTAGTCTAGCCTTGAATGTCTCCACATTCCCATCTGCACCAATCTTTCTCTTGAAGATCCATTTACACCCAATAGGTACTATACCTTCTGGTGGATCTACCAAGGTCCAGACTTGGTTTGAGTGCATCGAGTCAATTTCTGACTGCATTGCCTCTAGCCATTTCTCGGAGTCGATATCTGATATCGCCTCGTTGTAGGTTTTGGGATCATCACCATGAGCACCATTACCTATGAGGAACATTTCCTCTACTTCCTCTGAAATAATACCTAAGTATCTTTCAGGGGGACGGAAAACTCTTTCCGATCTACGAGGTGGAGGAGGTAGTGTTCTTATTGGCTCAACCTGATTTGGTTCCAATTGGTCCTTAGCTCGTTGTACTTGCGAGACTTTCTCATCAAGCTTAATCTGCTTTCCAATGCCGCTATCTTGAATAAACTATTTTTCAAGAAAGATGGCATGTCGACTCACAATCACATTGTGGTCTTCTGGAATGTAGAAATAGTATCCTAATGACTCTTTAGGATATCCTATGAATCGAGCTCTAAAGGACCTAAACTCTAACTTGTCCGCTTGTTGTCTTTTGACATGAGCCGGACAACCCCAAATTCTGAGATGACTCAGACTTGGTTTCTTACCGTGCCATATCTCATACGGTGTGGTAGGAACGGTTTTAGAGGGAACCCTATTCAGTAGATAGATTGAAGTTAACAATGAATGTCCCCAAAGAAAAAATCAGGGAGGTCTGTGAAGCTCATCATGGATCGAACCATATCCAATAGAGTCCGATTTCTCCATTCTGAAACCCCGTTGAGTTGAGGTGTTCCTGGTGGAGTCCATTGAGAGACTATGCCATTTTCCTTAAGATAGTCTAGGAATTCCCGGCTAAGGTATTCACCTCCTCGATCTGATCGAAGAACCTTAATGGGTTTTTCCAGTTTATTTTTCTACTTCATGTCTGAATTCTTTGAACTTTTCAAAAGCTTCAGACTTGTGTCTCATAAGATACACATACCCATACCTAGACAGATCATCGGTAAAGGTAATGAAGTAGACAAAATTGCCTCTAGCCGGCACATCAAATGGGCCGCACACATCAGTATGTACTAGGGCAAGGAGATCTGTGGCCCTCTCCCCATGTCCAACAAAAGGGAGTTTAGTCATTTTGCCTTGAAGACAAGATTCACAAGTTGGATATGACTCGAAAGTCAATGGACTCAATAGCCCATTTTTCTCCAATTTGTTGAATCCTATCTTCTGCTATATGACCTAATCTCAGGTGCCATAGATATCTGTCGTTTGGACTATCCCTAGGTCGTTTGGCATTCACGTTTTGCTCGATAGTTAGAAACAGGTACATCAATATGTAGCTGATAAAGACCATTAATAAGGAAACCATTTGCAATTTTATTTCTTTCATAAAGAATGTTACAATGGTCCTTAAAGAAGGTGATCACATAACCTTCTTGTGCTAAGCATGAAACAGAAATCAAATTCCTGCTAGCTGCAGGCACATAATAACAGTCTTTTAAAACTAAGTCTAAACCAGATGGTAATCGAAGAGGGTATGTTCCCACGGCTACTGCAGCAACTCTTGCTCCATTACCGACGCGTAGGATCATGTCTCCATCCCTCAGCCTCCTGCTATCCTCAAGACCCTGCATGAAGTGCACAGATGAGCACTAGAACCAGAGTCAAGCACCCAACTGGATGCAGAAGAAACCGTAAGGTTAGACTCAATAACGAGCATACCTCCAGAAGGACCTTCCTTCTTGTTCTTCAGGGTGGCCAGGTAAGTAGGGCAGTTCCGCTTCCAATGGCCGTCGCTGTTGCAATGGAAACACTTTCCTTTGACATCGGCCTTCTTCTTCGGCTCTGCCTTCTTCTTCTTTGCTCCTTCCACCTTTTGCTTTTTTCACAGACTTCTTTTTCTTTCCATAAGACTTTCTTTTGGAAGAAGTCCGTTCCATAGCAAGAACTGAGCCTTTAGAACCTTTCATAGAAAGCTCAGCGGTGACCAGCATATTCATTAATTCGGCCAAGGAATTTTGAAGTTTATGCATGTGGTAATTCATGATGAATTGCCCATATGCATCAGTCAAGGATTGCAGAATAATATCGTTCTTGCAGATCCAAGTCTAACTTCACACCGAGCTTCTCAAGCTCTTCCAAGTCCTTGATCATCATCAGATAATGATCTTGGACTGACTGTCTATCATGCATCTTAGCCTTAAAAAATTATTTCGTGACTTGATACTTGGCTGCGTGACTCTGTTCACCAAACATCTCCTACAGGTGAGCCAACATTTGGCGAGCAGTCTCGATATCTTCATGTTGGTGCTGGAGCTCATCAGACATCGAGCCCAACATGTAATATCTATCCTTATTATCTTTGTCTATCCATTTTTTCAGAGATGCTCTCTATTCAGTGGATGGACGGGCTGTTAAGGTGGGAGGGTCCTGGTCCAATACATGTGTTAACTTCTCAGGAACCCAAAATAATTTTATAGTTTCTGAGCCAATCTTTATAATTGGGTCTGATCAATCTATGTGTGTCCAGAATACGTGCTAATGGGTTGGATGTAGACATTTTTCTATAGAGAGTCAAAGATTTAAGTTAGATACTGTAATTATGATTTGATCAATTTATTTAGAAATTTTATTTTTAAATAAATTAGCTTCCACTATTTTCTCGGATCCCTGCACTCCCTCTGTAGAGATGTGAAAATCTTCATGATTAATGATTTCTAGTGGGTGGTGCGGTCTCACCAACTGACTCATCACCTCACCTAACAGTTATTGATGATGGGTTAGCCAATGAGTGAACAACTCTTGTTCAATGATTCTCTAATCATGGTGCACCCAAACTTGATCTCTAATTCATGAATCTCTCCGTATCCGGAATATTGATCCACTCCTTAGTTAAGTCAGACTGACCATTTGCACAGACTGGATTTCTAATTGAGTCTCTCACCGTATCCGAAATATTGAGCCCAACTCATCCTCCAGCCCATAGCATCCAATGCCTAATTGATATGGTTGTATCTTTTCAGTGCAACTGAGCTACTGTATCCAATCGAGAAGAATCAACCCTGGGAAGGGCCCACACATCTACAATGGTGGAAGACCTTAGACTTAATCTTTTCTTAGGGAGAATTGATTCAGGTTTCATTAAACTAGACTTGTCATAGTCATAACAATTATGACTAACCTAGTGGCATGGGTTAGCTCGGATTATTGACCACCTTAAATCAGAACTGAGTCAATAGATATGGCCAGGTAAGTGAGATCGGTGGAAGAGATATGCCATTAACTCATACAAGAATGCATTTAGGTCAAGTAGCTCTCAATTAAAAACCAGCCGATCGTATGTGCCAAACTTACCTTAGACACCAAATTGTTGAGTCAGAACCAATTGGGTTAGCCTACAATCCAGACTCTAACCTTTGAGCCTAATTAGGTCTTGCTTGATCATGACTCGATCTTGACCCAGACTTAATCATATTAGGCTGGTCAATTTAAGCATTGTTAATCCCATCTAACCAACTCTTGATTCGGTTTGATCATCCGCTTAGACCTAATTGAGCTACCCTAGCTCGAACCCAATATTATGAATATATCTTAGATCTGAAATTTCCAATTTTAGACCTAATTAATATTCCATAATCTTAATTTTTAGTTAAGTAGGGTTCATAAATAAAATATGCACAATAAATCCTAGGATTTCAAGATCTAGGATTTTGCAAAAAGTAAGTTTTGGGTTTCTAATTAAAGACGAAAGCGTAGCACCCCTACACGTCATAAGAACACTCCATCGGATGGGAGGAGAGGTCTTTAAACCCTTCTTCATTCTTATGACCGGACGGCTAAGAGAAATGCCTTAATAAGGAACATGCAATACTATAAAATAGTTTTAGATCTATATCATATATCTCATATACAAATTAGATCTAATCATGGCATATTTTGCATACATCTCATGTATCGAATCATGCATATTTTCAGATCTAAATTATCTCATAATAATCTAAAAAATTAGATTTAAATTGATCTTATCAAAATAAACTCTAATCTAGACAACTATGTAGAACTATTCTACAACTAGTCTAGACATGCATCAATCATATCTCATATGATGTTTAAAATTAAATAATTTTTATTTACTATTTTTTAGATATTATTATAATAATTATAATATCAAAAAATAATAAATAAATAGATCTAAAATATGATTTGAATAAATTAAATTATAAACATGCAAGACTATTCTATAGAACTATTCTATTTTTGAACTAGTCATGCATATTTTCTAATCTTAGATACAAATCATTTAATTTTAATTTTTTCTGATTTTAGATCTAATCACATCTCATATGACATCTGAGATTGCTTATTTTTTAATTGAAATAAAATTAAAATCAGATCTAAATACTTTAGAACCTTGGCTCTGATACCAATTGAAGAGAAATTCTGATTTTTCAGACTAGGTTCGTTCATATCTAATCGGATCAAGAGATATATTTCAAAAATTTTTCTTTTTGATCCAGATTAGATTTGGAATATCTTAGATCTAATCTTTATTATTTTAATAATTAAAATAAATTTAGATAAATTAAATTAAATTTAATTTACCTTAACATAGGGTAATCCTATTACCCATTGATGATCCTGTAAGCAGTGGAAGGTTCTGGATCTAGCCACGCAAGTGCCTGACCTCTATGGTATCCACTTAGGCTGGATCTAGAGATCCTCTTCTTCTCTATCACATCTCCAAAAATTAGATCTGAATCTAATTTGGAGGATCTTCAAAACATCTTTCAAAGATCAGCAGTTGTCCTTTGCAGCAACGCAGCCTTCTAGCTTTCTGTTGCCTTTCTCTCGTCTGGATTGCACCAACATGGATCCCAAACTCCTTTGGGTGTGGAGAGGAGAGGGAGAAGATGGACTTGGCATGGAGGAGGAGAGGAGAGGCAGCCTTGGGGCATGGGAATTTTCAATGCTTTTTGAGTTGGGCATAGGGTCTTATTTATAGACTATGCGTGATCCAACTCCTCTTCTTCCCAACCAATCACAACCCTTTGTGAAATCAGATCTAAATCTAATTGGTGGAAATAGAGTTTCTTGGATTCCTCCTTAGATGGTGCCTAAGACCAGTCAAACCTAGTTCTTAGGAGAAGTCTAATTGGAATCCAAAAAGGAGATGGAGTCCTTATCCAATAGGGACTCCTGGGCGCCTCCAGCTTGGGCACATGCCAAGGGTGGCATGCGCCATCCTCCTTGCTAGGTTTTAGCTGAGGGACAAGCCCCCACTAGCTCTCTAATAGGCATGTGACACGTGAACAGAAGTCAAAGTGTCAATGGTCAATATTTGACCAGTCAAAGGTCAACTTTTGACCAAAGTCAAAGGACGAGAAATGGTAGGTGACCAAAAATGGCAGGTATTATCTTACAAAATAAGACCACCCTTTTTTGATCTAGACAGGCTCTAGTCAGACCAACTGAAGGCCTCTGATCGAGCACAAGCTCCTTTGGCTCAGTCAGGATAACTATTTATAATAGTAAAAGAAGAACGTTAGGTTCAATCGAGTGCTACCACGATTTTCTTGAACCTAATTGAATCTCATTCAGATCAATTGAACTGGATCAGTTCAATTGATGATCACCAGATTCAAACCCTTGTTTGTGTGACCCAGTTAGGTTTAGTTTTGTACGATAATGGGATATGTCATGATCTCTATCATCGACATCATCGAAACTCCTTTCGATGGATCAAAACTCTTCTGATTCGAACAGCTAGAATGATCGATCATCTAAATCATTCTAATTGCTCCCAAAATCCACCAATGATACCTAGTAGTATATGGTGGCAACCCATCAGAGCTGAATGCGAACCTCTTGGTGTAGCTATCTGTGTGATTAAGTTCTTCTATCTTGAGCTCCGATTAGATTAGGGTTAAGGTGAACTCGTCAAACCCTAGTCTCTATCATATGATGTAATCATTCGATTCAAGTCCGATGTGAAAATCTAAATAGAAACTCTTTCTATTATTTCACTCTGCCATGGCCATGGGCTTCTGGACTTGATTCTCATGATCATCATAGGGCTGCTCCTCTACCACCGAGGTAGATAGATTCCATCTTGATGCAATCCAGTTCCTACAAAGAACATGCTATAGCCAACATACACCTCAGGATTCTGTTTGGCTAGGAGACTGAGTTGTGGTGTAGTTAAACTATAACACCCTCAAGGTGAACTACTGATGCACCTTAGGTCAAAGAACCAGACACACCACTATAGCATCGAGTCAGTCATTGACGAGAAGGTGGACTTCCTAATGACTACTCAAGGTGGTCATGCTCAGTGCCCTCATTCTCTAACGAATACCTGTACTCTCGCTCCAATGTCTCCACACCGTAAACTCAAGACTCATCTACTAAAGAGAAGCGATTGTACACCAACCTTTAGATCAATCACCATCCTCGTGATGATCCTATTATCGGGAGCATTTTATGAGTTAATAATGATTATTCATGTCTTAAATTTTCAACTCTTGAAAATATGAATTATCATTACCATTAACTCAAAGGATGTATCACAGACACTAAATACACATATATGATAGAAAATAATCCATTTTATTAATTTTAGTTAAAATTATAATTTTGCCCCTAGAAGTGTATTACAAGTATCAGCCAATTCTGGCTTCTAGGGCACATATATCTAACATCAACCATTAGACCGAATCAAACTACCCACACCCAAACCCATGTTTTATGAAAATATCTTAGATTTAAAAATTCATAATTTTTAGATCTAATTAATTTCATAATCTTAATTCTTAATTAAGTCAAAACATGGTTCAATATCAAAGCATGTAAAGATCCTAGGATTTTTGGATCTAGGGTTTTATAGAAAAATAAATTTTTGATTTTTGGTTAAGGGCAAATACGTAGCACCCCTACATGCCATAAGAACATCCCATCGAATGGAAAGAGAGGGCCTTTAAATCTCAGACGGCCAAGGAGAATGCCTTAATCAAAAATATAGATTAGACTACAGAACAATTAGATCTAATACATATAACTCTTATACGATTTATGATCCAATCTACACATACTTTGCATACATCTCATGTATAAAATTTAAATATATAAACTCATATTTCAGATCTGACTACATCTCATATAATATTTGAAAATAAAAATTTAAATGATCATATCATAAAAATTTTTGGATCTAGACTATCCATGGCATAGAACTATAGAACTAGTCTAGACATGGATCAAATATGTCATACATATGAAAATTTTAAATGCATCTACTAATTTTAGATCTAATTATATCTCATGTAACATTTGAAAGCTAAATGATCAGATCATAAAAAGAAAAGTAGATCAAATCAAAAATAGTTCTAGAACTGCATATGCATCTTTGATATCAATTGAAGGAATCTCTATTTCTATGCCGCAGGATCGATTTAATCTGATCAAATCTGAAGTAAAATTTTTTAAAATTATTTTTTAAGATTTAATCAGATCTAAGAGCTCTTAGATTTAATTAAATTAATCTAATTATGAAATAAAAATTAAAATAAAATTAGTAACATCTTATGTTACCTAATTGGGTAAATGGTTTACCCATAGTGATGATCTGATGAAGCTTCAAGGTCTGATGCTAGCCGCGCAAGCACCCAGCCTCTACCAGAGTCCACTCAAGTTAGATCTGAAGGTTCTCTCCTTCTAGATCTGATCTCCAAATATCAGGTCTGAATTCCTTCTGTGGTGCCTTAGATCTGATCTTTAGCAGCACTATGTCCATCTGATGAAAAGGATCGTCTTGACTTGCTCTTCGCAATAGGAGGATCTTAATCTTTTCTTGCTATTTTGCCTAACTCTTTAGGCATGGAGAAGAAGGACGAGATCTAGAAGAGGTGGCATTAAGGTGGAAATAGGGGCAGCACCTAGGCATGGGAGATTGGGATGTAGGAACCTTAGGCATAGGGGTCTTTATATAGACCTATGCGCCAACCCTAGAGTCCTAGAACTTTAAGCAACTTGTTTGCTTAAAGCAGAAGGACTCTAATCTATTTCTCATGCCACATCAAAATTCTCTTTGCTTTTTTTCACCCAAAACATCAAAAAAAGGGATGACAAAAGCAAATAAGGAAGAAGAGTGGCACACTCCATATATCTTTTATTGAAAAAGATGAGAGAGCCATTGAGCTCTTAGGTCTAGTACGTACTGATGTATGTGGACCAATGAGTGTAAGTGCCGAAGGTGCATATTTCTACTTCATCACTTTCATAGATGATCTATCAAGATATGGACATGTTTATCTGATGAAATACAAGTTAGATTCATTTAAAATGTTCAAACAATTTCGAAGTGAAGTAGAAAAATAAAATTGGGAAGAGTATTAAAACTCTTCAATCTAACTGAAGAGTAGAATATCTTTTTGATGAGTTTCTTACATATCTAGGAGAAAATGAGATTCTCTCCTAATAAACTCCTCTAGGAACACCATAGCATAATGGTGTGTTTGAGAAGAAGAATTGGATTCTATTAGACATGGTCCGATCCATGATGAGTTTTGCCAGCTTGTCGATATCATTCTGGGGATATGCACTCGAGTCGGCTTGCTATCTGTTAAATAGGATTTCAAGTAAGTCTGTAGTTAAGACTCCATATGAGATATGGATAGGGCATAAGCCAGCACTTTCACACCTTAGGATTTGGAGGTGTCCAACTTATGTCAAACGATTAGTTACAGATAAACTTGGATCAAGGTCTGACAAGGCACATTCATAGGATACCAAAAAGAGACCAAAGGATACTATTTCTATCATATTGATGAATAAAACATGTTTGTCAGTCTTAAGGCAACCTTTTTGGAAAAGAAGTTTCTTGGTGAAGGAACTATTGCCTCTAAGATTGAAATTTATGAAGTTCAATAGGTAGAAAGATCGACACCTATAGCTGAACCTGAGTCAAATTTGATTAGATCAGATTTAGAGCCTAGTGTACTTGCACCATTAAGGCGATCTAATAGTGTACCGCATCATCTGAATAGATACTATGGTTTTTTGGTCTGGAATGGTGATCCCCTCGAACTCGATGAGAATGATGAGAATCTGATCACCTATATGGATGCTATGTAGAGACCTAATTCTGAGAAATGGCTTGAGCCCATGAAATCAAAATGAAGTCCATGAAGGTCAACACTGTGTGGACATTGGTTGACCCACCTGAAGGGGTTAAACCTATTGGGTGTAAGTGGATCTCCAAGAGGAAGAGGGATGTAGATGGAAAGGTAAAGACCTATAATGCTCATTTGGTTGCCAAGGGGTATCATCAACGTTATGGTATTGACTATGATGAGATGTTCTCCTCTATGGCAATGCTTAAATTCATTTGGATAATGCTTGCGATAGCTGCCCATCTAGATTATGAGATCTGGCAGATGGATGTGAAAATAGCTTTCCTGAATGGAGAGCTGATCAAAGAGGCATATATGATATAACCTGAGGGGTTCACATTCATAGATGAGTCCAAGGTGTGCAAGCTTTAGAGATCCATTTATGGATTGAAGCAGCCATCTCAGAGTTGGAACATGCATTTTGATAAGGTGATCAAAACGTATGGCTTTGTTAAGAATGAAGAAGAGCCCTACATTTACAAATGGGCAAATGGTCCAGTAGTAGCATTCCATATCTTGTATGTGGATAACATTCTCTTAATTAGGAATGACATCCCTACACTATAGGAAATAAAAGTTTGGTTGTCATCTTAGTTCTCCATGAAGAACTTAGGTGAAGCATCCTACATCCTAGGGATGAAGATCTATAGGGATAGATCTAAAAGGATGCTTAGGTTATCCCAATTCACGTACATAGATAATGTGTTGAAGAGGTTCAGCATGAAGAATTACAAAAAAGGTTATCTCTCGATAGGCCATGAAATTTTTCTCTCTAAAAAGGATTGTCCAACAACTCCTGAAGTGAGAGAGCATATGAATAGAGTTCTATATGCTACGACATGGGATCTATTATGTATGCCATGACATGTACGAGACTAGACGTGGCAAACTCATTAGGAGTAGTGAGTAGATATCAGTCTGACCCTAAAGAAAATCACTGACAAGTGGTTAAAGCCATCCTTAAGTATTTGAGAAATACTAAGGATCAATGGTTAGTCTATCATGAGTCAAATCCAAAACTTGTGGAATTTATAGACTCTAACTTTCAATCTAACCATGATGATAGCAGAAGTATGTTGGGATATATCTTTACTTTGAATGGAGGAGCTATCTACTGGAACAGTTTCAGGTAGCATACTGTGGCAAACTCTGTTTGCAAAGTAGAGTACATTACAATATCAGATGTTGTGAAGAAAGCTATGTGGCCGAGAAAGTTTATCACTAAGCTTGGAGTTGCACCCTCCCTAAATGGTCTAGTCTTGCTCTACTATGACAGTAGTGGTACCATATGAAGGGAAATCCTGATTTTCCGGTCCAGGTTCGTCCAGATCTGATCAGATCAAGAGATATATTTCAAATTTTTTTCTCTTGATCCCAATCAGATCTTGATATGTTTTAGATCTAATTCTTATTATTTTAATAAATAAAATAAAATAAGATAAATTAAATCAAATTTAATTTACTTGATTTGGGTAATCCTATTACCCTGTAGATGATCCTGATTGCAGCGGAAGGTTCTGAATCTAGCCACGCAAGCGCCTGGCCTCTACCGGTATCCACTCGGGTTGGATCTGGAGATCCTCTTCTTCTCTATCACGTCTCCAAAAATTAGATCTGGATCTGATCTGGAGGATCTTCAAAAATCCTTTTGAAGATCAGCAGTCGTCCTTTTGCAGCAGCGCAGCCTTCTTGCTTTTGATCGCCTTTCTTTTGATCTGAATCGCACCAACCTAAGTCCAAAACCCTTTTGGACGTGGAGAGGAGAAGGAGGAGAAGTTTAGGCATGGAGGAAGAGGGGAGAGGCAGCCTTGGGGCGTGGGAAATCTCTATTAATTGCATTGCATTAGATTTCTGAGTTGGGCGCAGGGTCTTATTTATAGACCTAAGCTTGTGATCCAACTCCTCTTCCTCTCAACCAATCACAACCCTTTGTGAAATCAGATCTAAATCTGATTGGTTGGAATAGAGACCCCTGGATTCCTCCTTAGAGGGTGCCTAAGACCAGTCAAACTGGATTCTTAGTAGAACTCTGATTGGAATCCAAAAGGGAGGTGGAGTCCTTGTCCAACAAGGACTCCTAGGCGCCTCCTACTTGGGCTCACGCCACCCTTGGCGTGCGCCCTTCTCCTTGCCAGGTTCTGGCAGGGGGACAGGCCCCCACCAGCTCTCCAATAGGTGCATGACATGTGGTCAAAAGTCAAAGTGGTCAATGGTCAACATTTGACCAGTCAAAGGTAGACTTTTGACCAAAGTCAAAGAACAAGAAATGGCAGGTGACCAAAAATGGCAGGTAATGTCTTACAAATAAGACAACCTATTCTGACTTGGACAACCTCCAGTCAGACCATATGAAGGCCTCTGATTGAGCACAAACTCCTTTGGCTCAGTCAGGACAACTTATTTATGATAGTAAAAGAAGAACGTTAGGTTCAATCGAGTGCTAGCACGATTTCCTTGAACCTAATTGAATCTCATTCAGATCAATTGAACTAGATCAGTTCAATTGATGATCACCAGATTCAAACCCTTGTTTGTGTGACCCAGTTAGGTTCAGTTCTGTATGGTAATGGGATATGTCATGATCTCTATCATAGACATCATCGAAACTCCTTTCGATGGATCAGAACTCTTCTGATTCGAACAGCTAGAATGATCGATCATCTAAATCATTCTAATTGCTCCCAAAATCCACCAGTGACACCTAGCAGTATATGGTGGCAACCCATCAGAGCTGAATGCGAACCTCTTGGTGCAGCTACCTGTGTGATTCAAGTTCTTCTATCTTGAGCCCCGATCAGATTAGGGTTAAGGTGAACTCGTCAAACCCTAGTCTCTGTCATATGATGTAATCATTCGATTCGAGTCCAATGTGAAAATCTAAATAGAAACTCTTTCTATTATTTCACTCTGCCATGGCCATGGGCTTCAGGACTTGATTCTCATGATCATCATAGGGCTGCTCCTCTACCACCGAGGTAGATAGATCCCATCTTGATGCAATCCAGTTCCTACAATGAACATGCTCATAGCCAACATACACCTCAGGGTTCCATATGGCTAGGAGACCGAGTAATGGTGTAGTCAAACTATAACACCCTCAAGGTGAACTGCCGATGCATCTCAGGTCAAAGAACCAGACACACTACTGCAGCATCGAGTCAGTCATTGACGAGAAGGTAGACTTCCTAATGACTACTCGAGGTGGTCACGCTCAGTGCCCTCGTTCTCTAACGAGTACCTGTACTCTCGCTCCGGTGTCTCCACACCGTAGACTCAAGACTCATCTACTAAAGAGAAGCGATCGTACACCAACCTTCCGGATCAATCACCATCCTCGTGATGATCCTATGGTCGGGAGCTGTTTATGAGTTAATAATGATTATTCATGTCTTAAATTTTCAACTCTTGAAAATATGAATTATCATTACCATTAACTCAAAGGATGTATCACAGACACTAAATACACATGTGTGATAGAAAATAACCCATTTTATTAATTATAGTCAAAATTATAATTTTGCCCCTAGAAGTGTATTACAAGTGTCAGCCAATTCTGGCTTCTAGGGCACATATATCTAACAATCTCCCACTGTCCTAAAGCCAATTGGCTACAAGTCTAAGTCCCATCTTCTCAAGGTGGGCTTCGATCTTCTGCTGGCCCAACGGCTTTGTAAGTGGGTCTGCCACATTATCTGCGGAGTTGACTCTCTTGACCTCAACGTAACCTTTCTCAAGGTAATCGCGGATGAGATGATATCGCCGCTCAATGTGCTTGGACTTCTGGTGAGACCTCGGCTCCTTAGCAAGGGCTATGGCGCCATTGTTGTCGCAGTAAAGAGGAATGGCATCTGATGGCATTACTCCAATTTCTGCAGCAAACTTCTTGTACCAGAACGCTTCCTTTGCAGCCTCTGATGCAGCTATATATTCTGCTTCCATGGTGGAATCTGCTATCACAGTTTGCTTGGAACTCTTCCAGCTGACAGCTCCACCATTGCACACAAACAGACTTCCAGATGTCGACTTTCGATCATCTATATCAGACATGAAGTCCGAGTCTGTGTATCCCTGGAACTTGGAGTTCTCCATTACCAAAGACCAACATCATATCCTTAGTTCTTCTCAAGTACTTAAGGATACATTTCACAGAAGTCCAGTGTTCTTCACCTGGATTTGACTGATATCTGCTTGTGACACTCACAGCATGGGCTATATCAGGTCGTGTACATAGCATGGCATACATGAGGCTCCCTATTGCAGAAGCATAAGGGATCTTGCTCATGCGTTCTATTTCCTCAGGTGTGCTGGGGCACATCTTCTTGGAAAGATGAATACCATGTCTGAAGGGTATTAATCCCCTCTTAGAGTTTTCCATACTAAACCTCTTTAGTACTTCCTCTATGTACATCTTCTGTGAAAGTCCTAGCATCCTATTCGGTCTATCCCTATAGACCTTAATTCCTAGAATAAAGGATGCTTCACCTAGGTCTTTCATGGAGAATTCCTTGGACAACCACATCTTGACTGATGTCAACATGGGAATATCATTCCCAATAAGGAGGATGTCATCCACGTACAATACGAGGAAGACAACAGCGCTCCCACTGACCCTTTTGAAAACACATGGTTCCTCTTCATTTTTGATGAAACCAAACTTTTTGATCACATCATTGAAACGAGTGTTCCAGCTCCGAGATGCTTGCTTAAGTCCATATATGGACCTTTGCAGCTTGCAAACCTTGTGATCAGTATCACTGGATGTGAAACCTAGCGGCTGTTCCATATAGATATCTTCCTCAAGATATCCATTTAGGAATGCCGTTTTCACGTCCATTTGCCATATTTCATAATCGAAATAGGCTGCAACAGCAAGCAATGTGCGGATGGATTTTAGCATAGCTACCGGGGAAAAAGGTATCCTGATAGTCAATGCCTTCACGTTGACTATAACCTTTTGCCACCAGTCTAGCCTTGAATGTCTCCACATTCCCATCTGCACCAATCTTTCTCTTGAAGATCCATTTACACCCAATAGGTACTATACCTTCTGGTGGATCTACCAAGGTCCAGACTTGGTTTGAGTGCATCGAGTCGATCTCTGACTTCATTGCCTCAAGCCATTTCTCGGAGTCGATATCTGATATCGCCTCGTTGTAGGTTTTGGGATCATCACCATGAGCACCATTACCTATGAGGAACATTTCCTCTACATCCTCTGAAATAATACCTAAGTATCTTTCAGGGGGACGGGAAACTCTTTCCGATCTACGAGGTGGAGGAGGTAGTGTTCTTATTGGCTCAACCTGATTTGGTTCCACTTGGTCCTTAGCTCGTTCTGCTTGTGAGACTTTCTCATCAAGCTTAATCTGCTTTCCAATGCCACTATCTTGAATAAACTATTTTTCAAGAAATATGGCATGTCGACTCACAATCACATTGTGGTCTTCTGGAATGTAGAAATAGTATCCTAATGACTCTTTAGGATATCCTATGAATCGAGCTCTAAAGGACCTAAACTCTAACTTGTCCGCTTGTTGTCTTTTGACATAAGCCGGACAACCCCAAATTCTGAGATGACTCAGACTTGGTTTCTTACCGTGCCATATCTCATACGGTGTGGTAGGAACGGTTTTAGAGGGAACCCTATTCAGTAAATAGATTGAAGTTAATAATGAATGTCCCCAAAGAAAATCTGGGAGGTCTGTGAAGCTCATCATGGATCGAACCATATCCAATAGAGTCCGATTTCTCCGTTCTGAAACCCCGTTGAGTTGAGGTGTTCCTGGTGGAGTCCATTGAGAGACTATGCCATTTTCCTTAAGATAGTCTAGGAATTCCCGGCTAAGGTATTCACCTCCTCGATCTGATCGAAGAACCTTAATGGGTTTTCCAGTTTGTTTTTCTACTTCATGTCTGAATTCTTTGAACTTTTCAAAGGCTTCAGACTTGTGTCTCATAAGATACACATACCCATACCTAGACAGATCATCGGTAAAGGTAATGAAGTAGACAAAATTGCCTCTAGCCGGCACATCGAATGGGCCGCACACATCAGTATGTACTAGGGCAAGGAGATCTGTGGCCCTCTCCCCATGTCCAACAAAAGGGAGTTTAGTCATTTTGCCTTGAAGACAAGATTCACAAGTTGGATATGACTCAAAAGTCAATGGACTCAATAGCCCATTTTTCTCCAATTTGTTGATCCTATCTTCTGCTATATGACCTAATCTCAGGTGCCATAGATATCTGTCGTTTGGACTACTATCCCTAGGTCGTTTGGCATTCACGTTTTGCTCGAATAATGAGCATACCTCCAGAAGGACCTTCCTTCTTGTTCTTCAGGGTGGGTGGCCAGGTAAGTAGGGCAGTTCCGCTTCCAATGGCCGTCGCTGTTGCAATGGAAACACTTTCCTTTGCCATCGGCCTTTTTCTTCGATTCTGCCTTCTTCTTCTTTGATCCTTCCACCTTTTGCTTTTTCACAGACTTCTTTTTCTTTCCATAAGACTTTCTTTTGGAAGAAGTCCGTTCCATAGCAAGAACTGAGCCTTTAGAACCTTTCATAGAAAGCTCAGCGGTAACCAGCATATTCATCAACTCGGCCAAGGAATTTTGAAGTTTATGCATGTGGTAATTCATGATGAATTGCCCATATGCATCAGTCAAGGATTGCAGAATAATATCGTTCTGCAGATCCAAGTCCAACTTCACACCGAGCTTCTCAAGCTCTTCCATGTCCTTGATCATTGTCAGACAGTGATCTTGGACTGACTGCCCATCACGCATCTTAGCCTTAAAAAGTCATTTTGTGACTTGATATTTGGCTGCGCGACTCTGTTCACCAAACATCTCCTGCAGGTGAGCCAACATTTGGCGAGCAGTCCCGATATCTTCATGTTGGCGCTGGAGCTCATCAGACATCGAGCCCAACATGTAGTATCTGGCCTTATTGTCTTCGTCAATCCATTTTTCCAGAGACGCTCTCTGTTCAGTGGATGGACGAGCTGGTAAGGTGGGAGGGTCCTGGTCCAAAACATGTGTTAACTTCTCTGAACCCAAAATAATTTTGTAGTTCCTGAGCCAATCTTTATAATTGGGTCCAGTCAGTCTATGTGTGTCTAGGATACGTGCCAGTGGGTTGGACGCAGACATTTTCCTGTAGAGAGTCAAAGATTCTAGTTAGATACTGTAATTTTGACTTGACCAATTTGTTTAGGGATTTTATTTTTAAACAAATTAGCTCCCACTATTTTCTCGGATCCCTACACTCCCTCTGTAGAGATGCGAAAATCTCCACGATTGATGATTTCTAGTGGGTGGTGCGGTCTCACCAACTGACTCATCACCTCACCTAACAGTTATTGGTGATGGGTTAGCCAATGAGTGAACAACTCTTGTTCAATGATTCTCTAATCATGGTGCACCCAAACTTGGTCTCTAATTCATGAATCTCACCGTATCCGGAATATTGATCCACTCCTTAGTTAAGTCAGACCCACCATTTGCATAGACTGGGTTCCTAATTGGGTCTCTCACCGTATCCGAAATATTGAGCCCAACTCATCCTCCAGCCCATAGCATCCAATGCCTAATAGACATGGTTGCGTCTTCCCGGTGCAACTGAGCCACTGTATCCAGCCGAGAACAATCAACCCCGGGAAGGGCCCGCACGTCTACAATGGTGGAAGACCTCGGACTTAATCTTTTCTTAGGGAGAATTGATTCAGGTCTCATTAAACTAGACTTGGCTTAGTCATAACAATTATGACTAACCTAGTGGCATGGGTCAGCTCGGATTATTGACCACCTCAGATCAGAACTGTGTCAACAGATATGGCCAGGTAAGTGAGACCGGTGGAAGGAATATGCCGTTAACTCGCACAAGAACGCATTCAGGTCGAGTAGCTTCCAATTAAAAACCAGTCGGTCGTCTGTGCCAAACTTACCTTAGACACCAAATTGTTGAGTCAGAACCAATTGGGTTAGCCTACAATCCAGACTCTAACCTCTGAGCCTAATTAGGTCTTGCTTGATCGTGACTCGATCTTGACCCAGACTTAATCCTATTAGGCTGGTCAATTTAAGCATTGTTGATCCCATCTAACCAACTCTTGATTCGGTTTGATCAACCGCTTAGACCTAATTGAGCTACCCAAGCCCGAACCCAGTATTATGAATATGTCTTAGATCTGAAAATTCTCAATTTTAGACCTAATTAATATTCCATAAACTTAATTCTTAATTAAGTTGGGTTCATAAACAAAATATGCACAATAAATCCTAGGGTTTCAGGATCTAGGGTTTTGCAGAAAGTAAGTTTTGGGTTTCTGATTAAGGACGAACACGCAGCACCCCTACACATCATAAGAACACCCCATCGAATGGGAAGAGAGGGCCTTTAAACCCTTCTTCGTTCTTATGACCGGACGGCCAAGAGGAACGCCTTAATCAGGAACATTCAATACTACAAAACAATATCAGATCTATATCATATATCTCATATATAAAGTAGATCTAATCATGGCATATTTTGCATACATCTCATGTATCAAATCATGCATGTTTTCAGATCTAAATTATCTCATAATAATCTAAAAAATTAGATTTAAATTGATCTAATCAAAATAAATTCTAATCTAGACAATTATGTAGAACTATTCTACAACTAGTCTAGACATGCATCATCATCATATCTCATATGATATTTAAAATTAAATAATTTTTATTTGCTGTTTATCAGATGTTATTATAACACTTATAATATCAGAAAATAGTAAATAAGAAGATCTAAAATATGATTTAATCAGATTAAATCAAAGACATGCAAAACTATTCTATAGAACTATTCTATTCTAGAACTAGTCATGCATATCTTCATGTTCTTAGATCCAAATCATTTAATTTTAATTTTTTCTGATTTCAGATCTGATCACATCTCATGTGACATCTAAAATCACTTTATTTTCTAATTAAAATAAAATTAAAATCAGATCTAAATAATTTAGAACCATGGCTCTGATACCAGTTGAAGGGAAATCCTGATTTCCCGGTCCAGGTTCGTCCAGATCTGATCAGATCAAGAGATATATTTCAAAAATTTTTCTTGATCCCAATCAGATCTTGATATGTTTCAGATCTGATTCTTATTATTTTAATAAATAAAATAAAATAAGATAAATTAAATCAAATTTAATTTACCTGATTTGGGTAATCCTATTACCCTGTAGATGATCCTGATTGCAGCGGAAGGTTCTGGATCTTAGCCACGCAAGCGCCTGGCCTCTACCGGTATCCACTCAGGGTTGGATCTGGAGATCCTCTTCTTCTCTATCACGCCTCCAAAAATTAGATCTGGATCTGATCTGGAGGATCTTCAAAACTCTTTTGAAGATCAGCAGTCGTCCTTTGCAGCAGCGCAGCCTTCTTGCTTTTGATCGCCTTTCCTTGATCTGAATCGCACCAACCAAAGTCCAAAACTCTTTTGGACGTGGAGAGGAGAAGGAGGAGAAGTTTAGGCATGGAGGAAGAGGGGAGAGGCAGCCTTGGGGCATGGGAAATCTCTCTTAATTGCATTCATTAGAATCTGAGTTGGGCGCAGGGTCTTATTTATAGACTAAGCGTGATCCAACTCCTCTTCCTCTCAACCAATCACAACCCTTTGTGAAATCAGATCTAAATCTGATTGGTTGGAATAGAGACCCCTGGATTCCTCCTTAGAGGGTGCCTAAGACCAGTCAAACTGGATTCTTAGTAGAACTCTGATTGGAATCCAAAAGGGAGGTGGAGTCCTTGTCCAACAAGGACTCCTAGGCGCCTCCAACTTGGGCACACGCCACCCTAGGGTGGCGTGCGCCCTTCTCCTTGCCAGGTTCTGGCAGGGGGACAGGCCCCCACCAGCTCTCCAATAGGTGCATGACATGTGGTCAAAAGTCAAAGTGTCTAATGGTCAACGTTTGACCAGTCAAAGGTAGACTTTTGACCAAAGTCAAAGAACCAAGAAATGGCAGGTGACCAAAAATGGCAGGTAATGTCTTACAAAATAAGACAACCTTTCTGACTTGGACAACCTCCAGTCAGACCATATGAAGGCCTCTGATTGAGCACAAACTCCTTTGGCTCAGTCAGGACAACTTATTTATGATAGTAAAAGAAGAACGTTAGGTTCAATCGAGTGCTAGCACGATTTTCCTTGAACCTAATTGAATCTCATTCAGATCAATTGAACTAGATCAGTTCAATTGATGATCACCAGATTCAAACCCTTGTTTGTGTGACCCAGTTAGGTTCAGTTCTGTATGGTAATGGGATATGTCATGATCTCTATCATAGACATCATCGAAACTCCTTTCGATGGATCAGAACTCTTCTGATTCGAACAGCTAGAATGATCGATCATCTAAATCATTCTAATTGCTCCCAAAATCCACCAGTGACACCTAGCAGTATATGGTGGCAACCCATCAGAGCTGAATGCGAACCTCTTGGTGCAGCTACCTGTGTGATTCAAGTTCTTCTATCTTGAGCCCCGATCAGATTAGGGTTAAGGTGAAACTCGTCAAACCCTAGTCTCTGTCATATGATGTATAATCATTCGATTCGAGTCCAATGTGAAAATCTAAATAGAAACTCTTTCTATTATTTCACTCTGCCATGGCCATGGGCTTCAGGACTTGATTCTCATGATTATCATAGGGCTGCTCCTCTACCACCGAGGTAGATAGATCCCATCTTGATGCAATCCAGTTCCTACAATGAACATGTCATAGCCAACATACACCTCAGGGTTCCATATGGCTAGGAGACCGAGTAATGGTGTAGTCAAACTATAACACCCTCAAGGTGAACTGCCGATGCATCTCAGGTCAAAGAACCAGACACACTACTGCAGCATCGAGTCAGTCATTGACGAGAAGGTAGACTCCCTAATGACTACTCGAGGTGGTCACGCTCAGTGCCCTCGTTCTCTAACGAGTACCTGTACTCTCGCTCCGGTGTCTCCACACCGTAGACTCAAGACTCATCTACTAAAGAGAAGCGATCGTACACCAACCTTCCGGATCAATCACCATCCTCGTGATGATCCTATGGTCGGGAGCTGTTTATGAGTTAATAATGATTATTCATGTCTTAAATTTTCAACTCTTGAAAATATGAATTATCATTACCATTAACTCAAAGGATGTATCACAGACACTAAATACACATGTGTGATAGAAAATAACCCATTTTATTGATTATAGTCAAAATTATAATTTTGCCCCTAGAAGTGTATTACAAGTGTCAGCCAATTCTGGCTTCTAGGGCACATATATCTAACACCATAGCTCAGGCAAAGAACCAAAGGCACACCAACAGATGAAGTACATTTTATGCTGCTTTCATCTGATTCGAGAGATCGTGGATCGAGATGATATTGACCTTTAGAAGATCGACAAAAAGAAGAATCTGGCCAATCCCTTCACTAAAGCCCTGGTGATAAAGAAGTTCGACAACCACAAGTCGAAGATTGTTATTAAATACTATGCCGAGTAGCTTTAGGAGAAGTGGGAGTTGTTAGAAAATATTTTCCAAAGTCAATCATCTGTTTGTTGATGGTTGAGCTATATTATAATTATAATTGATTCATTAATTAATAAAATATATTTTTGGCATATTTTCATCATAAGTTTCTCATTTTCTAACGAACTTCATTATTGTGATGAAGTCTTTAGGACTATTTAGGTTTAATAAAAAGAGGATTTATCGATTAGTCCTTAAAATTGTTCACGACCAAATGATAAGCTGTTAATTAGGACGACAGCATTTATTGAGCATAGATCACTATATGCTATATAAGTTGGTTGTCCTCTTAACCAAGGAGTACGGAATGCTAATATGGCATACAGGTGAGATGTAGGGATACATCATCACTGAATATGATCAACTCTAGAGTATTCTACTATCGAGAATGTCATTGATGGGATATACGTATAAGTATACCTTAGATCTAAGATCACCTTAGTGGCTTGCAAGAAACTCACTATACTTTGGTACTGGACTAACTGAATTTCTAATTCAGTAATGAAAGGCTTCTAGGCATAGTCAAGTACTTGCAAAGTTGGTGTGTGATCAAGATGAAATTGACCACTCTAAGAGTTGGAGAAGAATGGATCACTGTATTTCAATATAACAAAATCTTGGCCAGAATAATTCATGAGATAGATTTGGTATTTTGAAATATAATGTGGACAGCCTAATCAGAGTTGAGATTTTAACTCTAAGGTATCTTACGAGCATTTTGGTTAAGGGGATGAATTATATGGATGTTAGACGTGTGCCCTAGAAGCCAAATTGGCTAACACTTGTAATACACTTCTAAGGGCAATTTTATAATCTTGACTATAAATTAATAAAAAAATATTTTCTATCACAGTATGTATTTAAAATGTATGTGATACATCCTTTGAGTTAATGGTAATGATAATTCATATTTTCAAAGAGTTGAAAATTTAAGACATGAATTTTTATAATTAACTCATAAACTGCTCTCGATCGTAGAATCATCCTGAGGATGGTGATTGATCTGGAAGGTTGGTGTACGATCATTTTCTTTGAGTAGATGAGTCTTGAGTCTACGATGTGAAGACACTGGAGAGAGAGTATAGGTACTTGTTAGAGAATGAGGGCACTGAGCGTGACCACCTCGAGCATTCATAAGAAAGTCTACCTTCTCATCGATGATTGGCTCGATGTTGCAGTAGTGTGTCTAATTCTTTAACCTGAGGTGCATCGATAATTCACCTTGATGGTGTTGTAGTTTGACTATACCATAACTTAATTTTCTAGCCATTCAGAATCTTGAGATGTATGTTGGCTATAGTACGTTCATTGTAGGAATTGGATTGCACCAATAAGGGATCTATCTACCTTGATAGATGAGAAGTAGCCCTATGATGATCATGAGAATCGAGTCCATAAGCCCATGGCCATGGTAGAGTGAAGATGATAGAAAGAGTTTCTATGAGGATTTCACATAGGACTCAAATCAAATGATTAATTCATATGATGGATATTAGGTTTGATGAGTTCACCTTAATCTTAATACTATGGGGCTCAAGATAGATGAACCCAATCACATAGGTAGCTACACCAAAAGATTCACTTTTAGTTTTGACGGGTTGCCACCATATACTGTTAGGTGTCATTGGTAGATTTTGGGAGCAATTAGAATAATTTTGATGATCGATCATTCTAATTGTATGAATCAAAAAAGTTTTGGTCCATCGAAAGGTATTTTGATGATGTCAATGATTGAGATCACGACATATCTCATTTCCATATGAAAGTGAATCTAATTGGATAACACAAACAAGGGTTTGGGTCTGGATGTCATCAATTGAGCTAACCTAGTTCGATTGATTTGGATTAGATCCAATCAGGTTCAAGGTAATCATGCTAGCACACGATTGAGTCTGGCTTTCTCCTTCTGTAATTTTTTTGATTTATCACAATCGAGTTGAATTTGATTTAACTCATTTCTTTATTTTGAATAAATTTATTTTCATCTGACTAGAATAAGTTCAGGTTAGATTAATTATGAAAATTAAATTTATTCCTAGTGCAATTGGACTAGGGTCAATAGTTGACCCAATTGAGAGAATTGAAGGTCACATGATCAAAAATTTTAGAAATTTCTATAGAAATTATTTTGCTTTAATTTTTATCTATGTGATAGAGAATGAGATATACTTTGGGTGTGCAAAATTTTGTAATTTTTGGAGGTGCCTAGATTTGGTTTTGATAGAGTTTGATTTGGATCAAACTCTTAAGGGAAGAGTCCTAGATGCACATGGACTCTTCCTTATCCTTTCATGCCGCTACCTTCCAAATGGATTTTTGGTGTCAAAACTAGATGGGATGATGGGTATTTCATGGAGATCAGGTTCAAGAGTCCCAATGGTCAAATTAATAAGGCTTTTGATCAAAAAAGGACTCTTTATGGTGCTATGTCTTATATATGAACTCTTCTCACAAAATTGCCTCAATGTAATTTATTTTTTCCACACCCAAAGGAGCCTTCTCTTTGATATCTAAACTCTCTCTATCCTCTCTGTTCCTCTCTTCTACATACCTAAAATGTTAGGCACAAATCTGAGTTGAAGATCCAAGGTTTTTGGCTCAAGATACAGCATCTACGCGATGGTGTTCGTGAGACGAATAGGCTGCCCTCAGAAGTCATTTTGAAGGATTTTCAAATTAGATCCAAATCTAATTTTTGGAGGAGAGATTCATGAGGAGAAGACTTTCAAATCTTTCTCAAGTGGATATTGGTAGAGGCTAGGCATGTGCGTGGCTCCTTCTAGAACCTCGGGAATCAATAGGATCATCGTAGGGTAATTAGATTACAAAATCAGGTACTTGAAATTAAATCTAATTTAATTTTATTTTTAACTTTTAATATCAGATCTCTATAATTCAATTTGAGAAGTCTCAGATCTAATTAAGATTTTAGAAAAAAAATTTTAAAATATTTTTTCAGATCCAATTAGATCTGAATGATCCTGTGCCAGGAAAATAGGTCTTTCCTTCAATTGGTATCAGAGCTAGGTTATAGTTCTTCGAATCTATTTTAGATCTAATTTTAGTTTTATTTTTTATCTAATATTAAAATATTTTATATATCACATCAGATGTGATTAGTTCTAAAATTAAAAAATTAAAATTAACTCATTTAGATCTAATATGTATGAGATGCATGACTAGACTGAAAATAGAATAGTTCTATGTGTAGTCAAGTATAATCATATTGTTAATTTGATTAAATATAAATTTATATCTATTTAATTTTTATTTTTTTGATATTGTAATTATTTTAATCAGATCTAAAAAATAGAAAATAAAGTTTTTAATTTTTTATTTATTCATATGTGAATTGAAAAGATGTATGTTTAGACTAGTTGTAGAATAGTTCTACAAATTGTCTAGAATAATTTTATTTTGATATAATCAAATTTAAATATATTTTTTAGATATTATATATGATATTTTAGATCTAAAAAATATGCATGTTTAATTTAGTGATGATACATGAGATGTATGCAAAGCATGTATTAGTTAGATTATTAATTATATATGTGATATATGATTTAGATCTAACTAGTTTTGTAGTTTTAATTATATTTCTGATTAAAGCGTTCTCCTTAGCCGTCCGATCATAAGAACAAAGTAGGATTTAAAGACCCTCTCCTCTCATTTGATGAGGTGATCTTATGGCATGTAGGGGTGCTGCGTATTCATCCTTAATTAGAAATCAAAACTTATTTTCTGCAAAACCCTAGATCCTGAAATCCTAGAATTTTTATACATCTTATTTTATTTATGAACCCAAACTTAATTAAGAATTAAGATTATAAAATAAATTAGATCTAAAATTTAGAATTTTTAGATCTAAGATATTTTCGTAAAATTGGGTTCGGACTTGGGTAGCTCAATTAGGTCTAGCGGTTGATCAAACCAAATCAAGAGTTGGTTAGATGGGATCAAGAGTGCTTAGAATTAACCAGCTTAATAGTTGTAAGTCTAGGTCAAGGTCAACTCACAACTACATGTGATCGATCCAATTGAAACCAAATTTGGCTTTGTGGTTTGAGCTTGGATTATAGGCTAATCTGATTAGTTCTGGTTTGATAGTTTGGTGTCTAAGGTAAGTTTGGTAGATACGATCGATTATTTTTTAATTAGGAGCTACTCGATCTAAATGCGTTCTTGTCGAGTTAATGACATATCTCTTCCACTGGTCTCACTTATCTGATCATTTATGTCTACCCAGTTCTAATTTGAGGTGGCTAATAGTTTGAGCTAACCCATGCCACTAGGCTTGTCATAACCGTTATGACTGAGTCAAGTCTAAGAGACCTAAATTGAATCTCTCTAAGAAAAGATTAAGTCAATTGGTCTTCCATCATTGTAGATGTGCGGGCCCTTTCTGAGGTTGATTTTTCTCGATTGGTTACAGTGGCTCAGTTGCACCGAAAAGATGCAACCACATCTATTAGGCATTGGATGCTATGGGTTGGAGGATGGGTTGGGCTCAATATTTTGGATATGGTGAGGAACCCAATCAAAAATCCAATTCATGCAAATTGTTGGTCCGACTTAACTAAGAAGTGGATCAATATTCCAGACACGATGAGATTCATGAATTAGAGATTTGGATTAAGTGCACCATGATTAAAGAATCATTGGATAAGAGTTGTCTACTCATCGGTTGACCCATCACTAATAATTATTAGGTGAGGTGATGAGCCAATCGGTGGGACCACACCACCCACTAAAAATCAATTGATTGTGAAGATTTTCACATCTCTACCCAGAGAATGTAGGGATCCTAGAAAATAGTGAGAGCCTAATTTATTTAAAAATAAAATTTTTAAAAAAATTGATTAAGTCTAATTACAAAATCTAATTAGAAACTTTGACTCTTTATAGAAAAATGTCTGCATCCAACCAACTAGCTCGTATCTTGGACACCCATAGACTGACCAGACCCAACTTCAAGGATTGGATCCAGAACTTCAAAATTATTTTGAATTTTGGGAAGTTGACTCATGTGTTGGAATAGGACCCTCCCACTTTACTAGCCCATCCATCCGCTAATCAGAGAGCGTCTCTAGAGAAGTGGATGGATGATGATAACAAAGCTAGATATTATATGTTGAGCTCGATGTCTAATGAGCTCCAGCATAAATATGAAGATATTAAGATTAACAACCAAATATTGGCTCACCTGTAAGAATTGTTTGGTGAACAAAATCGCGCAGCCAAATATCAAGTCACTAGAAGACTTTTTAAGGCTTAAATGCATGATGAGCAGTCAGTCCAAGATCATGTTAGAATGTGTGCCCTAGAAGCTAGAATTGGCTAACACTTGTAAAGGGCAAAATTAAAATTTTGACTATAAATAATAAAATGAGTTATTTTCTATCACAATGTGTATTTGAAAGTGTTTATGATACATCCCTTAAGTTAATGGTAATAATAGTTCATATTTTCAAGGATTGAAAATTTAAGAAATGAATTTTTATTATTAACTCATAAAATGCTCTTGATCGTAGGATCATCATGAGGATGGTGATTGATCCAGAAGGTTGGAGTACGATCGCTTCTTTAGGAGAGATGAGTTTTGAGTCTACGATGTAGAGACACTGGAGCGAGAGTATAGGTATTCGTTAGAGAACGAGGACACTGAGCATGACCACCTTGACCAGTCATGAGGAAGTCTACCTTCTCATCAATGATTGGCTCAAAGCTGCAATGGTGTGTCTGGTTCTTTGACCTGAGGTGCATCGCAGTTCACCTTGAGGATGAAATAGTTTGACTACACCATAACTCGATCTCCTAGCTATTCAAAATCTTGAGGTGTATGTTGGCTATAGCATGTTCGTTGTAGGAATTGGATTGCACCAATAGGGGATCTATCTACCTCGGCAGATGAGGAACAGCCCTATGATGATCATGAGAATCGAGTCCATAAGCCCATGGCCATGGCAGAGTGAAATAATAGAAAGAATTTCTATTAGAATTTTTACATCGAACTTGGATCGAATGATTAATTCATATGATGAAAATTAGGATTTGATGAGATCATCTTAACCCTAATTCGGTCGGAGCCCAAGATAGAGGAGCTTGAATACATAAGTAATTGCACTGAGAGATTTATTTTTAGTTCTGATGGATTGCCACCATATGCTGCTAGGTGTCACTAGTGGATTTTGTAAACAATTAGAATAATATGGATGATCGATCATACTAGTTGTCTGAATCAAAAAAGTTTTGATCTATCAGAATGTATTTCAATGATGTCAATGATAGAGATCATGACATATCCCATTACCATATGGAACTGAACCTAACTAGATCATACAAACTAAGATTTGGATCTGAATATCATCAATTGGACTAGCCCAATTCAATTGATTTGAATAAGATTCAATTAGGTTCAAGAAAATCGTGCTAGCACACGATTGAGCCTAATGTTCTCCTTTAACAATCATTAAAAGTTATCTCAACTAAGCCAAATATATTTGGGCTCACTCAGGAACCTTTACTTGGTCTGACTGGAGCTTGTCCTGATCAGAAAAGGGTTGTCTTAATTTATGAGATAAATTTGAGATAACACCTGCCATTTTCCATCACCTGCTAAATCTTGTCTTTGGACCTTGGTCAAATGTTGACCTTTGATACTTAGACATCTGCCCATATGTCATGCATCCATAGGAGAGAGCTTTGACCCTTGTCCCTCTATTAAATAGCAAAAAGATAAGGGGTGCATGCCTCCATCTTAATTCATGAGATAAATTTGAGATAGCACCTGCCATTTTCCATCACCTGCTAAATCTTGTCTTTGGACTTTGGTCAAATGTTGACCTTTAATACTTAGATATCTATCCATATGTCATGCATCCATAGAAGAGAGCTTTGACCCTTGTCCCTCTATTAAATAGCAAAAAGACAAGGGGCACATGCCTAGGGAGGCATGCACCCAAAGTGGATAAGGATTGGAGTCCCATACAGATGGGACTCCAGTTGCTTGTTGCTTCGTACTAAGGTGGTGCCAAAGAGTCTTCTTTGACTAGTCTTGGTGCCACCTAAGAAGGTTTGTGAAAGATTCTAATATGATTGGATCAGATGTTGTTATTCCACCAATCAGATTTAGATCTGATTGCACAAAGAGCCATGATTGGCCAGGATTATGTGGCACTGCATGGCATAGCAGGATCTATATAAATCCTATCTACGCCTAGGATTTAGATCCTCTACCCTTTACCCATGCCACAAGGCTTCTCTTCCTCCCTCTCCATGCCACCTTTAGATCCTCTCTCTCCTCTCCATGCCCAAGAAGCTTTGGGCTCGAGTTTGGTGTGATCGAAGCAAGAGAAAGGCGACAAGAAAGAAGAAGGCAGCACTGCTGCAAGAGGCAACACCCGATCTTCAAAAGGCATTTTGAAGACCTTTAAGATCAGATCTAGATCTAATTTTTGGAGTACAGATTGAGAAGAAGAAGATCTTCAGATCCTGCCTGAGTGGATACCGATAGAGGCTAGACACTTGCGTGGCTACATCCA
The DNA here is from genome assembly GCA_006176705.1 of Cocos nucifera. Classification (NCBI taxonomy): domain Eukaryota; kingdom Viridiplantae; phylum Streptophyta; class Magnoliopsida; order Arecales; family Arecaceae; genus Cocos; species Cocos nucifera. The sequence goes on along the minus strand of QRFJ01004125.1, from coordinate 56,771 downwards.
TAACCTCAGGCAAACATCACGATTATCACAGGACAATAGGATTACCCATAACAAGGTATAATTAAATTAGATTTAATTTAATTTAATTTAATTTAATTTTATCAAATTGATAAAATTAGATTCAAAAAATCTTAAATCTAATTTGGATCTAAGAGTAAAATTTTTAAAATATCTCTCTTGATCAATTCAAGATCTGAACGAACCTGACCCGGGATATAAGATTTTCCCTTCAACTAGTATCAGAGCCAGGTTCTATAATTATTTAGATCTAATTTTAATATAATTTTAATCTAATAATTAGATAATTTTAGATATCACATTATATGTGATTAGATCTCAAATCAAAAATTAAGAAAATTAAATAATCTAGATCTAAGATGTATGAGAGGCATGACTGGACTAGGAATAGAATTATTCTTTATGTAGTTTAGGATGATCATAATTTTAGTTTAATTAATTATGATTTTAGATCTATTTATTTATTATTTTTTAATATCATAAATATTATAATTAGATCTATAAAATAGAAAATAAATTTATTTAATTTTATTCATATGAGATATGATAGATGCATGTTTAGATTAGTTGTGGAATAGTTCTAAAAAGTTACCTTGAATAAATTTAGTTTGATATGATCAAATTTAAATTTTAATTTTTAGTTATTTATGATCAAATTTTACTTTTTAGTTATTTATGAGATAATTTAGATCTAAAGCCATGCATGATATACATAAAATGTATGCAAGACACGTTTTTAAGTTAGATTAATTTTCTATATGTGATATATGAAAGGATTATGCCCACAAGCCAATTAATTTTTAGGCTATTCTTTATCTTCCAAACTCATGTAATGATATTTTTTTTAATAAATAAATAAAGGTATTTATTTCATCATATACAGTGTCTTATTATTTATTTAAGATTATGATGAATCCTATAAATTAGGGCTATGGTTTTACGATTATGATAAGATCATACTAGTGAGATCTAAAATCTTAAAATCCTAATTTAAATATTCCTAATCGATGGGACATTAAGTTAGGGATTAATATTTTTCGATAAGACAAGCACATTCTTTGTATGCTCGATTAAGAGGGTGATTGATCTCACAATAATTTGTGTATGATACTAATACAAGAATGTGGGTGCTCATTAGAGAATGAGTTTACTAAATTGATCCAAATTGAGAATATCTAATGGAGTCTTATCTACATGTCAATAGATGGTTCTCATAGTGTAATTTGTGCATGTAATCCTTTGACCTGAAACTACCATAGAATCTTATATATATAAATCCATATTTTGGTTCATACTCATTCATGACTTAGTTATGTACGGGATGATCTGGATATGGTAGATTATATATATGAAGAATTGTGAGTAGGTTAACAAGGAATCGATCCCTCCTGGTAAGAGAAAATAGCATTCTACCTGCTTCAAACAAATAATAATTCAGAAAGACTTTGATCAAAGCATGATGAAAATTAGAAATGGTTTCTAATATTTCATTAAATGAATTATTATCATAAGATTGAAAGAGAAATGAATATGATATTGGGATTGACATATTTTCATACCCAAAGTCATATACAGGATGCAGGAAGATCGAAGGATCTAGTTGCATGGTAATTTTCACTGAAAGGATATTTTTGGTATTTCCATCAAAATTTCACATGTTTCAGGTAGTCATGATACATTGCTAGACGTCAATCATGTCTTGTGGGTTTGATCAAATTAAAATTTTAATTTGATCATTAAATTAGAAAGTGTTCTAAATTAAGGCAAATTACACCCTGACTCACTGCTGGTTAGATGTGGAACCCAATGGGTCACACACAAAGAGAATTAATTAAGGGTCTAATTAGATTAGACCATGTTTGCAAGATGAATATGCTAGCACATATAGCAAACCCTAGCATCTGGATTTGAATTGGATTCGAATTGGCTTCCGATTTGGGCTAATTTAGATCCGATTTGAGCCAAATAAGATTTGGTTTGGATTAACCTAGATAGATTGGACTTCAGTTTGGGCACCACATACCTACATCCCACGTGCCAGAGAGTCTCTCTATTGTGCATGGGAAGTCTTTCATGCGAAAAGGACTGTTTGGCGCATGGAATAAGATGGCGCCTATCTTCTTTGACTTTTCCCATATGTTATGTCGCATAAATATTTTTTAATTGATGTGGACATCTAATATGGGGTGTAGAAGAGTCCTTCTATAGATGAAATACTTTTTTCCTTTTAAATTTTTCACCCAGGATGTTTTGTCGCCCAAGCCCCCTTGCCGCCCAAGACTCCATGCTGCCTACTCCTCCTTGACATCTCTTGGACTAAGTCAAAGTCTCTTGGGACTTTGACTATTCAATGTTTATCTCCATGCCTTCTTGCTAAATGGGCATCCCTTTTTAGAGCCATTGGATGGCTTTGTTTTATGATCTAATAGGATGAAAAGGGTGGCGCCAAAGATGAAGCATTACGACTCTTCGTAAAAACTTATGTAGAATTAATCCAAGAGTCCTTCTGCTTTAAGGCTCCTCTTGGACTAAGTCTATATCTCATTTTTTACTGATGAGGCATGAGATTGGCTAATGGGGCATGAGAATTTGATGAGGAAAGGGTGTGAGTTTTTTAGATGGCACCCCTACGTACATTATAAATATGGGTGCACACCAAGAGTCCTCAAGTGGAAAAACATTATCTTTTCTTTGTAACAAGAGTTTTTTTTTGTCCAATTTTCTTTCTTCCTTTCTCTTCTCTAGACCTTGTCATTTAAGGATAAGTAGTCATCTTAAGACTAAGAGATTACGAAGGAAAATTAAGAAGACAAAAGAAAAAGAATGATAGATAAGGAAAGGCAAGGAAGGTGACATAAAGGCTTAAGAAGGTCTTGCCCATTTAATTAAAGTTCTTATTATAAGAATTTTAATTATATAAATCAGAGGTGCTGGTGTCTTGGTCAAGTCTCTATGTGGATCAACATTGGAGGGTGAACATGTGGGCACCCGGTGGAAACCCTGATGAACTGCTACCGACGATCAGGGTCAATTTAGGGTTTAGCGATAAGAGGTATGTTCTAATACTTTCTTTTATATTACAAATGAATGTTATATGATTTAATTGCTAATAAGGTGGTCCTAGGGTTTGGGTTTGGTTTATTTGATTTCATATTTTTGCATTGAAATCTGTGCTTCCACCCTATACACCAAATCCAACAACCTAGTCACTACTCCTAATGAGTATGCCACATCCTGTCTCGTACATGTTACAGCATACATAACAGAATCTACTATCGAAGCATATGGTATTCTATACATACGCTCTCTTTTTTTAGTAGTTTGATGAAAAACATGCAGGATTTCATGTATAGATTTCAAATTTTTTTCAAAATTAAAGTAACGAAAGATATAGATTCAATAGTTTAATCTATAATATGCATGTAATCAGATTACAAAATCCTACACCAAGGATCTATAACATGTCATGATCAAATATAACTATGAAATTAAATTAATCACAAGTGGTATTGATCATATCAATACCTAGATCTAGAAAAATTCTAGATCTAACCTTAGATCAAATCTAGGTTACCAAGAGATCAGATCTCTTACCTTTACATGGGTTAAGAACTCTGTGGTTAATTTTTATTGTTGGTTTTAGAGCCACACATGCATCCGGTCTCTATAGGTGATCCACACGAATCTGCAACACAGGTCGAAGGTTCGTCGAACGAAGATCTGCTCGAAGTGCTAGCTTCTCGCGGATTCCTCCTGATGGTTAATCAAATATATATTCTCCAGATCTCTTGAATACTCCAAGAGATGAAGAATATGAGGAAGAATAAAAAAGAAATCGAACCCTTGGATCTCACATAAATTAGAAAATAAAATAAGGAAAAATAAATCCTATATGAAGACAAATCCTCTCCTTTAGGACATCAACGATTGATGTCCTAAAAATATCTCTTTGATAGGACAAGAGGAGACCTTCTCCTTTAGATTTTTTCTATGTTTCTAGATCTAACATCTTTGATTTTTACTCTCAAAAATTCTCAAAAAAATAAGGAGAGGAAGGGTTCTCAAAGAAACCCTAAGAGAAGACCTTTCTTCTCTTCTCCTTCTCTCATCAGGATATGATCAAATCATGTCCAAAAAGAACATCATGCCCCAACAACTTGGAGCACTTATACCCATGCCCTATTTCTCTCTCTCAGACTTTTATCACATAAAAATCATAAAGAATAAATAAGAATAAAAATACATAAAAGAAAAATAAAGAGAAGATAATCTTCTCTTACCTTGTCTCTTCAAGACATCATTCTTTGATGTCTTAGTTGAAGGCTTTTCTCAAAGAATCTTGACACCACAAACAACCCACACCTTCTCCTCCTTTTCCTCTAATTTTTCATGATTTTTCTGAAATTTATCACATCCTCAAAGGGCCTTGATAAGTGGCATGGGTTAACAACCAAAGACTAGGTCAAAGACTAGTCTTAGAAGGACTATTGGTGGCATCCAACTTTTGGATGCCGCCCCATCCCTTTCTCAACGTGGAGAACCAGAAAAAACATTCCTAAAAAGATGGGAAAAGGGTGCACAACAATATGGGAGGCATGGAGTTTATTTTCATAGAGAGAGAGAGATAGAGTTTTAGATTTTAAGGACTATCAAATAGTGTCCCATGCGTAACTACTTTCCAATTTTGACCAATTCAAAATTTATTCCAAAACCTCCAGATTATGGGGTGTGGGAAATCATTCTTAGGTGTGTAATTAAGTTACATTAACTTTTGGAAATAAAGTATGGGTGTGGGCTTTCTTAGGTGCAACGAAAGAGAGAGAGTCCCAGTCCAACTGGGACTCCTCTTGTTTGACTAGGTCAAAATAGGTTTGAATCCAATTAAAATTCTTTTTAAATTAGATTAAATGAAACATAATTAAGAGTGATCCTAGTCTAATTAAGTGTCTAATTAAATCAAATTAAATAATATTTAATTATGATTTAAATTCTAACTCAATTAGAAATTAGGTGCACTCAATTCATAGTCTAATAAGGACTTGTTCTTCCTTACGAATGGCTTATCCAATAAATCAACTAGACTTAATCTAATTAAGTTCAAACTAATTCTAATTGAATCTAATTTAATTAGACTTGATCTCAGCCAGATTGCTCAATCAAATTGAGCCAATTAGCAATCCAATTGTCAATCGATCCTCCTATAACACTTGCATTAGGTCAAATACTAATCATATTGATGGATTGACCTTAGAATGATTCTCAATCATTGATTAACCATCTGATCAGGTTATAAGCTCTAATGTATGTTACCCCATAGGTTCGAACCTAAGCCAGTAACATAGGAATCAATTTCTGTACCAATCGAAGTTACCATCTAGCAATGGTTTTCGATGTCTGGATAGGTCGAATGTATGCAAAGCAATATTCTTAGATCCCTGGCCCATGGTTATTGTATAATTCATCCTTATGATCAATAATGCTCAAGACAACTTTGAGTACGCTATCAAATACTCATACAAGTCATCTCTATTGTGTCTCAAAATTTTACAAATCCCGTGATACCTCATGAGGATTACCCAGGCCTAGGTTTTACTAAATTAAAACATAGCGAGTTATTCTCTTCATGAAGTTAATCAGGAGTTGTCAATCCCATCTTGAATCACACACCAACTTCACAAGTACTTGACTGTACCCAAAAATCTTTCGAACCTATATTAAAAATACTGACAGTCCGGCACCAAAGTATAGTGAATTGCTTGTAAGTCACCATGGTGATCTCAGATCGAAGGGACACTTATACCCATTGGCCTTAGCTAGCTACTCTTGACAGTAGAGTACTATATTGCTCACATTCAGTGTAGATGTACTCCTACATCTCACATAGATGTCATACTAGTATTCTACACTACTTGATTATGAGGACAATCAATGCATATGGCATACAGTGACCTAAACTCGATAGGTGGAGCTTGAGTTATCAGAGCTGGAGCGGGAACTGATGTATCTGGACGAAATCTGACTACAGAAACCATTGATCATCGGGTCGAAGCTTTCTTGGGAGGCATTTTTTTCTTTCTGGAAAGAACTCTAGGTCGCTGCTGAGCACTCCTTTAAGATCAAGGAAATCTCAAGAATAGAGGGCCCTTCCTCTAGCGTCAATTTTGTTGATGCAGAATTTGATTGACGTCAGATCGAGCTGGAGTCGAGGAAGACGAGATCACCGTCGGTGATCTACAAAATAAAATCCGATCCGGAGTCGGTGGTGGTGACTCCGGTAGAACCCTCCAACGGTCAAGTTAGCTCTTCTGGCCAACAGAAATGGAGTGCTCAGAGAGGAGTTTGGCAAAGTTTCGAAAAGAAGAAGAAAGCTTAGAGAAAACGTATATGGAGGATCCCTTTTTATAGGCGAAGCTTGTCGTAACCGTCATGATAAATGCCGATCGTGATTGTCTTGATAAATGCCGATCGTGATTGTCTTAAATGCCGATCGTGTTGTCTTGATAAATGCCGATCATATTATCTTAATAAATGACAATCATAATTATCGTGATTATTATAATCGTTCAGTAGTGGGATTGTCGGTAGGAATCCGTCTAAAGAAATAGTTTGTAAGGAGTTCGGCTTCCATAAAAGCCTGACTAGAGTCTAAAAAATGTTCGGCTTCCATAGAAGCTCGGTTGCTGGAGGAGTCTGAAAGAAGTTCGATTTCTGTAGAAGTCCGGCTGCTGGAGGAGTTCGGCTTCCATAGAAGCCCGGCTGCTAGAGAGAGAATTTTCGATTGAAGCTCTTCCGTGATTATCAGCTACATTAGGCTAAGCTTCAGACTGGACTTCGGCGGGAGCGGAATTTATCCCCAACAATTAGGATGAAGGAATTTTATGGAATTAAGCAATTTTGGAAAGATGGTAACTATACAAAAATAATTTATTGTAAATGAGACCAATCACAATAATGGAAGCCCCGGGATTCCTCTATTCCTAGAATTAATTGATCTTGGTGCATTATGAACGTCTTGCCGCATAGGAGTTACAACTTACACATGGAGGAGCTGGGTCAAGATGAAAGAAGAAAATAAAACTTGGCCTAGCTTAAAAACAATGCAATCTTAATTAACAAGGGACAGAAGAAAATGCAGAATTATAAAACTTAATAAAGCATACTAACCTTTGTGTAAAGATGATTACTAATCTGTAGAAGAAGAAGACTGATGTCCAAAATAGCTAATAGTTAATTGAAAGTTTAAGAAATTTCAAATAAGGACATTTATCTAATAGCAGAGTGAAAGAGGGCAGCTAATAAAGTTCAGCAGGTGTCCTGGAGATTGAGAAAGAGATGAACGAGGGAAAATTGTCAGAAAGCTATGGAAATGCATGATGTAAGCTCTTTTTAGAACTATCCATAGCGCCAATTTTTCTTTTCAGAAGGGGAAAAGGGTCCAGGTAATATCAGCCTCAAACCGTAAAATCAATACTGCATGAAATATTTATCGTTTAGAAAGAGAAGTCATCCAACCCTGAATAGCAAAAGGCAGGCCAACATGAACCCAAAAAAAAAAGAAAGATAGGTTAAACAAATGCGGCTATATATAAAATAATAATCAATTTTAAATAATCATAAATGTTAATCATTCTTCAATCAGCAAATCATAATTACAAATATTCTAAAAAATTGTAGCTGCACAAAAAAGATATTCGACTTTAAATAACATAAAAATTAGTCAGGATATACGCCTTTCTTAACCTTCTGTCAATAATAAGCCGAATTAGGATTTGACAAGGGCAAAATACCAATCCAGACTTATCTGCTTGTAGACTACCATATTTGTTTTATTTTAACGTTTCAAGCAATAGGCGACATATGGAATTTGCGAGTTTGGGTTGTATTAATTATGCAATCTACTTGTAAGGATTTTGTTCATATTAAATTGGGCAATTTGGAATGGCTTTTCTTTTCTTCTTCTTCTTCTTCTTCTCTTTTTGGATCAAGCATTGATGGCCGAAGCAAACATAATTGGGTTGAATCGAGTATCGAACAACATTTGTCCAACATCCTACCCTCATCTTGTTCATCCAAATAATTCAGGCATCATATGACACATGAAATAACTTCTATAGCGCAACAATTATATTATTTTACAAGCCAATCTACTAGTAGTTCGACTTGCAAAACATGTGACCTCTATGTGACCTCTATAGCATGGCAACTAAAAATATAAAACTAACATCTACATTTATAAATTCAAAAGTTTATATTTATGAATTTTTAGATAAAATATTATTAGTAGAATAGATTATTAATAATACTAATATTAATATTAATTTAATATGAGAATTAAAATTAAAAAAATTATAGAGATATCTCTTAAACTTTCCTCTATTTGTATTTTGATCTTAAAAGTTTAAGAGGTTGCAAATGAACCTCAAAACTTTAAAATTATTGTAAAAAGGCTTAGTCATCTGTCTCTATTAGATCATGTTACATGAGGATCACTTGAGAGGTTAAGTTTTATAAAATATTATAAGTGCCCTTTCTAGATGTTTCTAGGTTCTGGTGTGAATAGGAGTGGAGGAAAAGAAGAGTCACATGACTCTTACGTGAACATCTCTCCCATCCAGTTCCTTTTCTTTTTTTTCCTTGGTCTGTATGACCTATCGGACACAAAAAAAAAGGAGGATGATATAGTGGAGGAAAAAGAAGAAGAAAGAGAAGAGTGGTAGAAAGGAATATAGATTAAAGAAATAGAGAAGAAATTGAACAATTATGGCTTTGAGAACTAGAAATAGCTTGATGGGAAGTATGCAGGGTTGCTGGCTTTACTTTCAAAATTTTTTTAAAAAATAGTTATAATAAAAATAATAATTAATCTAATTAATTTTTAAAAATTATAGATTTGATCTACAAATTCTATAATATCAGGATCTAATATGATATATATATATATGCATGCAATTAAATCTGAAAATAAAAGGCTAGAGCAGTAAAATAATTTTTACTATGCTACGTGTTTAGAACATATTATCTTGTATGGGTAGATAATCTCCGCAATCAAGTCACCACCAATTTGATCAACAAAAAGATCTGATCATCGCGATATAGCCATCCACGCATCTAACCTCCAAGGATGGTCCACACAAGGTCCTAATCCTGATTGACTTATCTTATGTGCTAGCTCGACGAAGAACACTCCTGACAGCTAGATCTGATCGAACAATTTCGATCTCCCTCCACCAAAATTTTAGATACTCTGGATCAACAGGATGGGTAGAAGAGAGGATGAGGAAGTACTCAAAAAAATCTTTCGAAGATCGGATGCTCAGATCTTGCAAAATCAGAATAGAAACCCTAGACAAGATCTAGTGCAGCACAACACTCAAACCCTGGCACCTAGTTTTCTCTCCCAATTTTTCTTCTCAAATTTTTTTATTATTTTTTCTCACACTAGGAATGGCACACACTAGATGGAAATCTATCAGAAGTTGTGCACATCCCAAAAAAAAATTGTGAAATTTTATATATTGTGCACAAGAGAGATGGCGTGAGGGAATATAGATAGGATCATGGGGTTGCTTATTTGATTTAAACTCCCATTGATTTCAAATTTGAAACCAAAGAGTTCTTATCTATTTGGGATGTGAGAAGGAAGGGCGTGAGGCCTCTCTTGCATGGGAAAACTTATGCGAAACATCTTTTCTCGTAGAGCGAAGAATGGTGCAAAGATAAGAGTGGCGCAAGGAAAGACTAAGTCAAACCAGTCTGATAATATCTCATCCAATTAGACCAATTCAATCTAAATTGGTTAGGCTCAATTAGACTATATTAAATCCAAGTCATTTAGGCTTAATTAGGCTCAGTTAAATTCTAATCAAATCAGGAATTAAATAAGCCCAACTCCTGATCAAATAAGTGATCATACTTTCTCAGCAATTAGGTCATCTCATAACCTAATCGGATCAAACCCAACTGAATCTAATTCAATTAGACTTGATTCAAAAATAATTATTCAATCAAATTAAGTTAATTAATGATTAAATTACTAATTAAATCTCACATAAATATAGAGTTCAAAATCAATAGGTATCCGGATAATAGAGTCCCATTAAAATGAAACTCTTAATCGAAGAGTCCAAACCAGTGGGACTCCTGATCCTGATGTCTAAAATAAGTGAAACTCATGATCATAGAGTTCAGACTCTCAATCATAGAGTTTTAGTTAAGTAGGACTTAGAGTTTTAGAACAGTAAAAATCTTAGTCGAAGAGTCCCATTCTAGTAGGACACTTGACCATAGAGTCCCAGCCCACTGCGACTCCTGATCACATGCTCTAGACAACCAGGACTCAGAGTCCTAATGCAGTAAGACTCTCAGTCGAAGAGTCCTAGTCTAGTGGGACTCCTGACCATAGAGTCTCAGCCAAGTGAAATTCTTGACCAGCCATCAGATCAGTTAGAAACCTCTAGTATGTGTGATCCCGCAAGTTCGAACCTAAGCCGATAGCATAAAAACCACTTTCTATACTAATCGAAGTAATCATCTAATAATGATACCCGACATCCGGATAGGTCAAATAGTTGTAATTGTAATATTCAGAACCTACGTAAATATGGTTACCGCATAATTTATCTATTTGACCCCTATGTACTAGGATGATTTAGAGTTAAACTATCAATCCTGAAAAAAACATCCAGATCGTATCTCAAAGCAATCAGTTCTATAACCCTTTATTAGGACTATCTTGGCCAAGGATTTGCTAAATTAAAATACAATTGAACATAGCTCTTGAAATCAAGAGTGGTCAATCCCATCTTGATACACGCACCGACTCATGAAGTACTTAACTATGTTTAGAAATCCTTCCGTCATTGAATTAGAAATTCAGATAGTTTGACATCAAAGCATAGTAAATTGCCTAAAAGTTATCATGATGATCTCAGATTGGAGGGATATTTATATCCATATTTCATCAGAGCAAATCTTGATAGTAGAAAAGCTTCAAAGTTGATCATATTCAGTGTAGATGTATCCTCACATCTCACCTATATGCCATACTAGTATCTCCACACTCCTTGATTAAGAGGATAACCAATCCATATGGCACAAAATGATCTACACTCGATAAATATTGTTGTCCTTGATAACAAGATATCATTTGGTCGCGAACAAGATTAAGGACTAAACGATAAATCATTTTTTGTCGATTCTAAATAGTCTTAAGGACACCACCATAACACAGGAGTTCATTAGAAGATGTAAGAATTTGGAATGACAAAATGTCAAAATAAATTTTATTTATTAATAATTTATATATAAGTATAAGAAAAAGCACAATCATCAACAGGCTGATGATTGGCTTTGGGACACTATTCCAACATAGCTATGCCTCTACCAACGCTCTGACCAAAACACCATATTCTATTTTGACTATAGGTTAAGGGCATCCATGATGACCTCATGGACCACAGCTAATCCTGGTCGAATATTCTATGGTTGCTCCTTGTATAAGGTAACGAGATTCCTAATTTCTCATTGATTTTCCATCACCCATTCCTCACCCATTTCTTCAATTTCTGAATATGGGAAAGAAAAGGATGTGCCTCTTTTTAATGGTATATCCCCGAACCTCATTATGTACAAGAGAGCTCATGAACAAACTGGTCCAAAAAGAAATAGAACCTAGAGTAGGCTGAGATTCATGTCTGCAGAAAGATAAAAGTCTATTTTGCATGGTGTGTGCTTACTTCATGGGTATTTGCTAGTGCTGTATTGGCATTAAAGTGGAGTACTGAGGATGGGGATCTAAAGTAGTTCACTCCATAAATATAGCAATCAGGAGAGGGGCCAAGTATAGCATTTTGAAATTTTTGGATTTTCTGTATTCTTTTCAGTAACTTATGAGGTCCAAATGCCTATAATCAAAACTTTTGGGATTTTTATGTAATAAGTTAAAAATATTATGAAAAGAGCTTGCATCAATCTTTAGTGAAATAAATCTAGTCATAAATAATAATGCACCGTCCTTGTTAAAGAGTCGGGCTTTAAATAATTTCATTTATTTTATGGTTTATATGCACTGATTTACCTTATGCAAAATTTTTCCGTTTGAAGAATCCTTTCCTTTGTGAACTATTTTATTTTTGTTGCTATTTTTGCTTTCCTTCCTTTATTCTTTTGAATTTTACTGATACCTATAGCTCTGTTTCACGGTCTATGCACCACCTATAACCTAAATATCTCTTCTTTTAGTAAGATTATGAGCGACCTTTCCTTCCCCTTCAATTCAAAAAAAAGAAAATAGAAGAGTCGTTTCCTTTTGAACCTAGAGAAAATATTGGTGACTCTTGTGCATTAATTTATATTGCGGGAAATTTTACTTTATGAAGAACCCTTTCCATTTAGAAATGGATTTGTAGTTTTTTGGTGGATTTATTTATTTATTTTTATGATTTTTTTTGCTCAATTTGGTTTATGCGAAATTTTCCCCTTTGAAGAGTCCTTTCCTTTTGGAACATGGAGAAATTATGATGACTTTATTCACTTTGTGCGAAATTTTCCATGAAGAATCATTTTAAACGGATTTCTTTTTTATGCATGGAGTAATGGCTTCGTGCGTCATTTTTTTGCATTAAGAATCCCGCTGTGAAAGAGTTTTTTTTTTTTTTCTTATGGTTTTTTGTGCGTCAATTTACTTCGCGAGAAATTTTCCTTTTGGAATCGTTTCAAAAGGGAAACGGATTTGTAGGCTTTTTTCACATATTTACCGTTGCTTTTGTTTTTTCCTTTTCTACTCCTGCTTATTTTATTGTTTCTATATTCCGATTTTGTGCATGGACAAACAGATTTCCTAGAGATATGTACGCATATTCTATAAATCACAAATTACATTCCTTCTTAGGAGTACGTTTCAAAAAATCTCCTCGTGCCACTATATATATATATATATATACCCACTAGAAGGAAGCAACCATCGGCGCAAACAAGCTAAAGAGTGGGGAGAAGTATCTACAAACTGCACCATGTCTCGTGTTACAGTGGTCATCTTTCTTATACTATGCTTGGCTTCGGTTGCAACAGGTAATTAGATGCTTCCACTCTTCACAACCTAAACTATGCTTGTCCTTTGTGTGCACAGTAAAATGCCTCTGTTCTCTTTTTGAACCGTTAGATGTGAAATATTGACGAAAGACATGTTCTTTGTATATTGACATTTTTTACTTCTTTCTGATTCGATGACCAGTCTCTTCTATCGCTCTGGATGAGTTTGGATGCTGCACGGATAATCATGACCCACATTGCAAGGATAGTCAATGCAATAGCCTTTGTCTGCAGGGTTGCTCAAATCAAAAAGGAGGCTTTTGCAAGAAGATCAACGGATTACATTATTGCCATTGTTATTGTTGAAGTGGTGGCTCAAGGCAGTCGTCAATAATGAACGGGTGTGAATAAAATGGGAAAATAAATGAACCTACCGAGACCTTTGTTTAAAGGTTCTCTTCCTCTTTCATCTTCTCTCCTAGAACCCAACATTTTGATTTCAATAATGGCTATCTACGATAACAATTAATGATGTTGAGTCTTGCAACTGCACTAGCATAGAATCACAAATTGCATTAATCAAATTTCTCAAATTTTGAAAATGTACTCAATCCACTACTGCCCGACCTTTTTCGGTGTTATGTTGAATAAGTGCCTCAAATCTCAAGTTAGGGAGGCAGTTAGCATTGACGTTAGAGTGAGAGATTAGGAAGACGTTTCAAAAATAATCGTGATGGGGGAAGTACCTAAACTACACTTAAGTCCCGTGCTAGAATGGTGGTATTTTTGAATGCGACATGATGCTTCTCATTTTCCTCCTCTTTCTTATTGTTCTCCCAGCTTTTAGAGGTGTGGACCCTTGAGTACATGCCTTCCATCTTTCCTGGATGAATGGATAGCCTAACTACTAGCTGCGATTTTAGGGCCATACCAACATGGTGCGGCCAGGGAAGACCACTTATGACTAAGTAGGCCTCTCTTTAATCTTCATCATAAAAATCTGAAACAACATCCAAAAAATGATATGTAAATAACACTAGACAAATGTCTTATGTCCCCTCAAAGTGATCTAAACTACAAAGTTACAGTAGGAATAGAGAAACCCCTATTTACTAGTTGTCAAAATCTTTGGGAACAAAAGGACATAAAACATGGCATAATTTGCTTTAATCCCCCCAAAAAAGTAAAAAGTTGGACTCCTGATGGGAGTTGATGACTTCAGGTAGGAGTCTAACTCTTCCTCCCTCCACCTCTATTTGAAGCGACCAAGTCCCTTGCGAAACCTCCACCATCAGCCATCGAAAAAAGTTTACTTCTTCTGAGATTTTGATTGACTTCATCGAAAATCGTGGCCAAATACCATCGATAACCAAGGTAAAAATCTCCAAATCTATTGATTTATCCTTCTCCACACGTTCCTTGACCTATAAGTCATGGATTCTGGCTCACTACAAGAAATCATACTATTAACGATAGCTAATACCATTGCTAACTGTGGGTTTGCCATCGGTAATAGTATTAGCCGATGATGAATGTATAACCTAACTACTAACTGCCACTTTAAGGCCACACCATACTAACTGCCATTTTAAGGCCACACCAACATGGTGTAGCCAGGGAAGACCTCTTATGACTAAGTAGGCCACTCTTTGATCTTCATAATAAAAATCTGAAACAACATCTGAAAGAGGATATTTAAATAACACTAGACAAATGTCTTATAACCCCTCAAAATGATCTAAACTACAAAGTTACAGTAGGAGTAGAGAAACCCCTATTTACTAGTTGTCCAAATCTTTGGGAACAAATAGGCATAAAACATAGCATAATTTGGTTACGTATATTGTAATACCTCATCCAGTTGCATGAATCTTAAAGCAGCCCTCCAAAAGTAGAGAGAACTCTTGTTGGGAGTTTTCTCTCATTGGACTTCTGATCGGAGTCAGTGAACTATTTCGGGTGGGAGTCCAAATCTTCCTCCCTCCACCTCAATTTGGAGAGAGCAAGTCCCTTGTTAAATCCCCACCACCAATCGTTGGATCATCACTATAAATAGATTTATTTCTTCGAAGATTTTGATTGAGTTCATCAAAAATCATGGTCAAATACCATTGGGAAATGAGGTAAAAATCCCCAAATCTGTTCATTTATCCTTGTTCACATGTTTCTTAACCCCTAAGTCATGGATTCTGGCTGGGGAACTACCAGATTTTCCCAAATAGGGGGTTTGGATTGATTTTTTCTATTTTTCTTCTTAGAATTCTAGTGCTTTATTTCTCTCTTCTCTAGTGTTGCCCAGCCATACAACCTAAAAGGAGGGGGGGACGGGGGTGAATTGAGTTTTTAAAATTTTAAAGCTAATTTAAAGATATCAAGATTGAATGATGATATGCAAGTCGTATGTGTAAAGCAATTTAGGTTAGATGAAAATATAAAAGACTTAAGAGAAAGAATTTAACAAACTAAAAAAAGAAAGATAGCAAGTACACCACAAACAAGCAAGATTTATAGTGGTTTGGTGCTTTTCTTGCACCTACATCCACTCTCCAAGCTCCTACTTGAAAATTCAAAATTGCTAAACGTATTCAACCAGAATACAATGCCGATACCTCCGACCCTAGCTATTCCAAGTTAGCACACTTATTTTTCAGATACAAACCAATCCTACACACTCCGATTTAAGGCTCGGATCAATCCTCCCATATTTTGGAAATCCCCCAAAACTTGCATTAAAACAATAAACCATAATATAGGAGTTAATGATAATTAAATACAAGTTTAGCTCCCTTAATGAGCAAATAAAATCTTAAGAACATTTTTCACAATAATGGAGGAAGCTTTTCTAATTTTTCTCAAGATTGTTGGAGACTTGAAAGAGCTCTCGAGAAGTTGGTAAACTTGAAACGAAAGCTTTTTTGCTTGAAAATGACTTTTGCTTAGGACTGAATTGAATGTTATGAAATCTCTTATGTTTTTCTCTATTTTATAGTCTCTTAAATCTTCAAAAAATGGAGGAGAGAATCCTGGACAAGATTTGTAGCCATTGGAGATCTTAAAAAAATCATTAAAAGCTGTCAAAACTGGACAAAATTAGTCATTGCATAAAATTTTCATCATAGGGGTCGACTCATAGGTCGACCTCTGGCACAGGGGTAGACCTCGAGGTCGACCTTTAAGATAGAATCCAGAAAATTAATTGTTCTATATTTTTAGCCTTTGAAATAGTAGAGGTCGACCCTTAGCACAAAGATAGCATGCCAAACAGCCCGTTTCAGTAGGGGTAGACCAAAAGGTCGACCCTTTTGAAGGAAACTTGATTTTCTCTCAAAATATGCATTGAAAAATTATGGAACTGCCTCCAAAAGATCATAAATCTTTTATTCTTGCTTTTGAGGCTCTTAGATCAAAACTTGATAAAATTATAATTTTATTTCTAAAATATAAAAAATCTTTTTTCAAGCCAAATTTATTAGTAATCCCCTCAAATGCTTTATAATCATCAAAATCAATTCTTAGAGCAACAACCTTCCTTTTTTTGATGATGATAAAATATTTGAGCATAAGCAAAAATAAAGCATGTAGAAGCCTACATTACTTACTAGAATATCATATTTAGTTATTTGATAAATATTGCATAAAGAGCAGTTTGAAGATTACTTATGGTTAGATATTCAAATTATTTGCAAAAGAGTTTGACTTACTTATTCCTTTTATCAATTTTACTTTAATTTTGCTTATAGCCTAATTTTATTTATCCTACTTTTTCTTTTTGACATCATCAAGTAAAATCTTAAGGAATTTTAAAATTTAAGAAGAAAAAACCTCCTCTTTAAATTATTTCATATATTTTCCTGTTAGAACAAGAGTTTAAAACAAAACTTTCAATTAGCTTGTATACAACACAATGTTTACAGCATATCATAATAGAATTTTAGCTAATTTATAGAGGTTATATTTCACATCATTCAAATGGCATCATCATATTTATATACATATATTTACATCTAAATGATATCATTCCACACACAATAAATCATAACATCAAGTTATCAAAATATATAAGTGCTAAAGATATCAAAAGTATTCATGAGAGTTAGGCCATCAAAATATACAAAATTCATGGATTCAACTATCCATGATCCAAACAGCTAATAGTACCAATGCCATAAATTAGATCAAAAAAAAATATAATCAATCATGACTTGATCAACAACTCATAGAAATAACTAAGAGATACTAGATCATAACCTAATACAAAGATAACTAAACTAGATCTAGTAGAGATCATGGCTGGAAGCATCTGAATCAGATGAGGAATCGAAGATGTGATGGACTGTGTCAAATGATAGATGTATCAAATTTAGAAAATTAAATAAAAAATTTTAAAAATTGAATCAAATCAAATGAATCAGCTCTTCTCAAATATCAAAGGCTCTCTCCCTTTTTGAATGAATATGATTTTTTGAATAGATTTTCAAGTATGTACTTTTAAGCTTTAAGAGGATTAGAGCTTTTCAAAGATTTAAATAGTAAAATCAAGTACAACATTTAATTCATTATTCATTTTTTTTTTTTAAATAAATTTTAGTCAATTAAGCTTGAAAAAGATATATATCAGAAATGTATCGAGCAGAATAACAATAGTATCAGAGCAAAAATAATTTTATAAAGATTTTTAAAGATATATTAAAAATTTTATATTATATTCATATTTTTAAATGAGTTTTAAAATTAGAAGTATGCATCAAAATTAATTTGTTTGGAGTGAGAATATATTTTAAATTAGTTTTAACTCTAATTAGTTATCAAAAATGATTTGGCAATCAAATCAATTGAATTTAAACTGAATAATCACATAAAGGCTTAAGTTAAAAAGATCATAAAATAATCAAAGTTCATTATCCTTAACTCAAATTAATTAGAATGTTCAGTCAAGGTTAACTAGATAATATTTAACAAACAAATATCTTTCTTCTTATTTTTTAAGAGTAAATACCAAAAAAATCATCACATAATATTTTCTTCCTCTCTTTTTCATAATTATTATTGGATAAATTTACCTTTTAGCTTTTCTTCTCCATTTTGAAAGAATACAATAAATTTAGAATGAATATTTTTTTTTTAAATTTTATTTATGAATAATATGGATTAAAAACACATCTTCCTCTTTTTGAATAAAATAAATGCATTAAACAAAATTATTTTGAACTTCAAAGATTCAAGAGAGATGGAACATTTCAAAGATTAAAGATTTTAAATAGATCATTCAAAACAAATTATAAGATATATTCAATTTTTCAAGGATCATCTCTTCTTTTCTTTTATTATTATATATATATTTTAAGATCAATAAAATATAAGATAAATGTTAAGCTGTCTAATATCAATTAATTAAAAACTAAAGTTCTCTTTGAATATTTGATTTTAATAGCTTCTTCAAAATATTTTGCTTGACATCAATATCAAAAGACTTAAAAAGAGTATTTTTTTAAATTTATTTTTTAAAATTAATCAAATTGAATGAATATTCATCAATAATCCTTTTTTAAGATCAAAAATGATTTCTTGATACTAACTAATTTTTAAAAAAAATAATAATATGATCAAAATATGTAAAATATAAATAGTTGCTTAAAATGAATCAAATGATCAAAATCATTAGAATGTTCAAATAAATCCATGAGACAAGTAAAGTATAATTATTTATCCATGATTTTTTTATTAAGTTTAAAAATAATTTTATTTCTTATAGTTCAAAAAATGACAAGAAAGATGAATAATTTTTAACTTAAAGCAATGAAATTAAGTCTCAAGAATTGATCCAAAAATATTAGTAGAGGATAAGTTGGGATCAAAAGAAGGATATTTAAGTGAAAGAATCTAGAATTCTCAATTCTCTTCTAATTTCATAAAATTTATCTTCACTCAAGACCTTAGTAAAAATATCAGTCCAATTATTTTTTCGTACAAACATAATCAAGAATTATAACATTGTTTTGAACATGCTCTCTTATGAAATGATGTCTTATTTCAACGTATTTTGACCTAGAGTGTTAGATTGGATTCTTAGATAGATTTATGGCACTAGTACTATCACATCTTATGGAAGTTTTGTTTAGTTTAATGTCAAAATCCTTAAGTTGTTGCTTAATCTATAAGATTTATACACAGCAACTTTTGACTGCAATATATTCGACCTCGACCGTAGATAATACTACCGAATTTTGCTTCTTGCTAAACCAAGAGAATAAGTTAACTCCTAAAAATTGGCAAGTTTCACTAGCATTTTTTCTGTCTAATCTACATCCAGCAAAGTCTGTATCTGAATATCCAATTAAATCGATTGATGAATTCTTAAAGTACCATAAACCTATGGATTGAGTTCGTTTTAGGTATTTAAATATTCTTTTTATAGCATTTAAATGTGATTCTTTTGGATTATATTAAAATCATGCATATAAATAAATACTAAACATGATATCTGGTTTACTAGCAGTTAAATATAATAAAGAATCTATCATGCCTCTATAGATTTTTGTATCAATACTTTTATCTCCTTCATCCTTGTCAAGCTTATATGATGGACTCATGGGTGTACTAATGGCTTTGGAGCTCTCCATTCTAAATTTTTTAAGTAGCTCTCTTGTGTGCTTGCTTTGGATGATGGAGATCCCTTCCTTTGTTTATTTGATTCGAAGTTCGAGGAAGAACGTTAGTTCACCCATCATGCTCATCTCGAATTCTTCCTATATGAGCTTAATAAAATCTTGACATAAAGTTTCATTAGTAGACCCAAATATAATGTCATCAATATATATTTGTATTACTAAGATGTCATCATGTTCTCTTTTAATGAAAAGGGTTGTATTTACATTTCCTCTTGAAAATCTATTATTAAGCAAGAATTTACTTAATCTTTTATACCAAGCCCTAGGTGCTTATTTTAAACCATATAATGCTTTGTTTAATTTGAAAACATAATTTGAAAAAGCATGATTTTCAAAATTGGAAGGTTGTTCTACATAAACTTCTTCGATAATATATCCATTTAGAAAAGTACTTTTAACATCCATTTGGAATAACTTAAAATTCATAAAGCATGCATAAGCAAGTAAAAGTCTAATTACTTCTAGTCTAGCAATAGGTGCAAAGATCTCATCAAAATCAATTTTTTCTTCTTGATTATAATCCTTTGCAACTAATCTTACTTTATTCCTAATTATATTTTTATTTTCATCTAATTTATTTTTATATACCCATTTTGTGCCAATTATTGGATGATTTTTAGGTCTTAATACTAAGATCCATATATTATTTCTTTCGAATTGATTAAGTTCTTCTTGCATTGCATTTATCCAATTATAATCTTTTTTGACTTCATCTATGGTTTTAGGTTCAAAATGAGAAACAAAAGCAAAATGATTGTATGCATCTCTAAGTGAAGAGCGAGTTCTTATCTCATGTGTAGGATCATCAGTAATTAGTTCTTTGGGATGATTGTGAACATACCTCCATTCTTTTAGAAGATCATTTGTATCTTGAGGTTGTTCTTGTTGTCCATCACCCTCATTTCTTGCTTGTCTTCATGATCCTTTTCATTTTAAATTATTAAATCCTTTAGGATGATCTCC
Source organism: Cocos nucifera (assembly GCA_006176705.1). NCBI lineage: Eukaryota > Viridiplantae > Streptophyta > Magnoliopsida > Arecales > Arecaceae > Cocos > Cocos nucifera. The sequence goes on along the minus strand of QRFJ01004125.1, from coordinate 36,093 downwards.
TTCATTCCTTCTATAAGAAGATCTGCATCATCAATACCCTTACACTTTCTTGATGAAAGATCATTAGTCTCATCAAAAATAACATGTATTGACTTCTCTACTGCTAAGGTTCTTTTGTTAAATACTCTAAAAGCTTTACTGGAAGAGGAGTAACCAAGAAAAATAGTTTCATCGAATTTTGCATCAAATTTTTCTAATTTTTCTTGACCATTATTCAAAACAAAACATCGACAACCAAAAATATGAAAATATGCAATGTCAGGTTTTCTTCCTTTTCAAAGCTCATAAGATGTTTTTTTTTTAAATTGGTCTGATTAGGACATGGTTTAAAATATAACATGCCATGTTAATTGCTTCCGCCTAAAAATATCTTGGAAGGATGCTTTCACATAGCATGGTACGAGCCATTTTTTCTAGTCCTATTTTTTTTTCTACCATCCCATTTTCTTAGGATGTCCTAGGTGCTGAAAAATTATTGCTTATTCCTTTTTCATCACCTTTTTCAAAGTCTTGATTTTTAAATTCGGTTCCATGATTACTTTGAATGCTTTGAAATGATTTTTTTTTTATTTATAACTTTTTGATAAAACTTTGAGAAAACATGAAAAATTTCATCTTTATGTGCCAAAAAAAAAATTCATGTAAAACATGAGTAGTCATCGATAATTACAAAATCATAACATTTTTCATCTAAGCTTGTTGTTCTTGTTGGACCAAACAAATTTATGTACAATAGTTCTAATAGCCTAGAAGTTGAAACAATATTCTTAGATTTGAATGAAACTCTAGTTTGTTTACCTAGTTGGCATACATCATAAATTTTATCTTTTTCAAAGTTCAATTTTGGTAAATCCAGTAACTAATTCTGTTTTGATAAGCTTTGAAAATGAATGCATATTAATGTGTGCAAGCCTGTGGTGCCAAAGTCCAACTAGTCTTATTAATTTTGGCATTCATAGCTACTAGACATTGCATGTTTATCATAGAAAGATCATTCAAATCTATCATATAAACATTACCATGTTTATATCTAACAAACTGTATGCCATCATCATTTGGACTAGTTACAATGCATAATGAAGATTCAAAAATAATTTTGTAACCCTTGTCACAAAGTTGACTAATGCTTAAGAGATTGTGTTTCAAACCATCTATTAATAAGATATTTTCAATATACTTGAAGGAAGTGATACCAATATTACCTATATCGATAATCTTTTCTTTGCCATTGTCTCAAAGATGATCATTCCTCCACTTTTAGCATCAAGTGTGATGAATTGGGACTCATCACTAATCATGTGTCTTGAGCATCTGCTATCAAGATATTATTTTTGATTTTCTTCTTTGGATGCAAGATGCATCTCATTTTCATATGCCATAAGGCACAGATTGGCTTCTTCATGAGCTTCTTCTTCTTTAGAGCTTGAGTCATCACTATCATTCCATATTACCACCATAGTCTTTTTCTTGTATTTCTTGGAAATCTTTTTAAGTTAAGGACATTCAGATCTAAAGTGCCAAGGCTTCTTACATTCATAGCAAATAAGGGACTGCTCCTTGCTATACTCCCCTTTGGTAGGTAGCCTCTTCCTTATTCCTTGTTTTCTCTTCAAAAATCTCTTGAACTTTCTTGTGATGAGGGCTATTTCTTCATTTTGTTCTTCATCTTTCATTTCATCGGATTCCTCATCTTGTTGAGTGGTGGATTTAAGTGCTATTATCTTCTTCTTCTTGACATCTTCTTCTTGATGTTGTTTCATGCTTAGCTCGTGTGTCATTAGTGATCTTAGAAGCTCCTCCAAGGATAAAATATTTAGATCTTTGACTTTTTGGATTGAAATCACTTTAGCCTCCCATGTCCTTGGCAAAGATCTAAGAATTTTTCTTACAAGATCACTATTAGGATAAGAGTTGCCAAGACTTTTAAGACCACTTATAATGTCTGTAAATCTAGTAAATATTTCAATTATTGACTCATCATGTTCCATTTTGAAAAGTTCATATTTGTGCACAAGCATGTTAATTTTTGACTCCTTAACTTGATTAGTGCCTTCATAAGTTACTTCTAACCTATCACATATTTTCTTAGTTGATATGCATGTTGAAATATGATTAAATTCATTATCATCTAAAGCACTATATAAAACATTCATGGCTCTTACATTGAGTTAAGCCATTTTCTTATCAATCTCATCCCATTCTCTTTTGGATTTGGTTGATTTCACATCATCCATTATCTTAGTGGATGTGTGTGGTCTATTAACTATGATATTCCATATATCACAGTCAAGTGCTTGTATGAATATTCTCATCTGAGCTTTCTAATAGGTATGGTTTCATCCATTGAAAAGTGGAGGTCAGTTTGTGGACTGCCTCTCGACCAGAAAAATACTAACTTGGGTTGCCACAGATCTTTAGCTCTTTGATGGTTAAATCAAAGTAGGGCTAGAGCACCGAACTCTGATACCACTTGTTGCCCAGCTATATAACCCAAGAGGGAGGATGAATTGGGTTTTTAAAATTTTAAAGCTAATTTAAAGATATCAAGATTGAATGATGATATGCAAGTCGTGTGTGTAAAGCAATTTAGGTTAGATAAAAATATAAAAGACTTGAGAAAAAAAATTTAATAAACTAAGAAAAGAAAGATAGGAAGCACACCATAAATAAGCAAGATTTATAGTGGTTCGGTGCTTTTCTTGCACCTACATCCACTCCCCAGCTCCTACTTGGGAATTCAAAACCACTAAACATATTCAACTAGAATACAATATTGGTACCTCCGACCCTAGCTATCCCAAGCTAGCACACTTATTTTTTGAGTACAAGCCAACTCTACATACTTCGATTTAAGGCTTGGATCAATCCTCCAAAGTTTTGGAATCCTCCTAAAACTTGAATCAAAATAATAAAGTAGAGTATAAGAGTTAATGACAATCAAATACAAGTTTAGCTCCCTTAATGAGCAAATAAAACCTTAAGAATGCTTTTCACAATAATGGAGGAAGCTTTTTTGATTTTTCTCCAGGTTGATGGAGAGTTGAAAGAGCTCTTGAGAGTTTGGTGAACTTGAAACGAAAGTTTTTTTGCTTGAAGATGACTTTTGCTTAAGGCAGAATTGAATGTTATGAAATCTCTTATATTTTTTCTCTTTTTATAGCCTTTTAAATCTTCAAAAGGTGGAGGAGAGAATCCTGAATAAAATTTGTAGCTATTGGAGATCTTAAAGAAATCATTAAAAGCTGCCAAAACTAAACAAAACTAGTCGTTGCAGAAAATTTTCATCATATGGGTTGACTCATGGATTGACCTCTGGAATAGGGGTCGACCTCGAGGTTGACTTCTGAGACAGAATCCAAAAAATTAACTGTTCTACATTTTTAGCCTTTGGAATAGTAGAGATCGATCCTGGGGTCAACCCTTGGCATAGAGACAGCATGCCAAACAGCCCATTTCAGCAGGGGTAGACCTAGGGGTCGATCCTTTTGCTTCAAACTTGATTTTCTTTCAAAATATGCATTCAAAAATCATGGAACTACCTCCAAAATTTCAAAAATCGACTATACTTACTCTTGACGCTCTCAGATCAAAACTTGATAAAATTATGATTTTACCCCTGAAATATAAAAAATCTTTTTTCATGATAAATTTATTAGTAATCCTCTCAAATGCTTTGTAATCATCAAAATCAATTCTTGGAGCAACATTTGACAATCCTACCATTGGTCATTGACCACCATCTTGAGGCCTTCCATCATCGGTGAAGGAAAAGTGCAGGATTTTATGCATGCATTTTAAAACTTTTTTGAATTAATATGCAGCGAAAGACTATAGATTAATCTAATATTAATCTATGCATGCTATGATCTGATCATATAAATCCTATACTATGAACGAGATATGTATATATGTATAGAAAAATTGAATGCAAAAGATCAGTAAATCATACTAATATACTTGTATTCAGAATATAATACCTGAGCATGGATAGACGATCTCCATAATCTAAAAATGCTAGGAAGAAGCTCCTCGCATCATTAGGCAATCGCTCTGATTGTCCAGTCTCTACGAACAGTCCACACGAAGTTTCTGATCTCGATCAGTTCCACCAGAGTTCTAGCTTCTCGCTAAAACTTTCGACGATCGATCTTGGTCGATCTCGATCGACCATCTTATCCCGATCATTCGGACACTCCAGGAGACTAGAAAACATACTATGGAGGATGATGAATGGGTGTGCAAATTTAGGTGGATAATTGATTCTCACAACACTTAATCTCTCCTCCCGGACCCCTAGGTTGAAACCTTCGGATGAGCCAACACTCTGAAACCCTGAAGTCCCTACTCATAGGAATTATTCTAACACTCAAAACACTTGCCTAGAAGACCCCATATACTTCTCTATTTCTTTTCTAAAACACATATCACGAAAATAAGCACACATAATTTTAAACTATTTAAAATTACATGAGATAAGAAGGGAAAGAAGAAAGGGCATAGACAATCTCTCTAGAATTTTCTTGCACCTAGGACTAGCACCCCCTCTCAGATAATCTATCTCCAAAAGTCTCTCCTTTCTTTCATGTATGCCCACAAAAAATCCCATTTTAAATGGATGACACATGATGGGAAAAATGCGTGGAGAAGATTAGGATGGGAGGTTGAACTTGTTTCAACCTCCCTCTTGAATTCAAAATTACAACCTCCCTCTTGAATTCAAAATTCAAGAAGATTTCTTATCCACTTCCAACACCACATGCATCTAGGTGTGTGAGAGGTAGAAGGATTCTCCTTTCTGTACACCCACTCATAGAAAAGAACAAAAATGAGTGACAAAGGAAACGTTGCCATGGGGAATGGATAAGGGAGGGAGTTAGAGAGGTTTTGACCATTTACATGAATTCGAAATTCAAGTGATATCCATCTCATGGACCTGGTCAAACGAAGAGAGAAAGGGCTTCTTAGGCATGGAAAAAACTCATGCAAATTCTGAAATAGTGTGGAGAGGGCATGGGTCAAAATCATGGCGTAGGGAGAGTCAAATTCAAAAATTTGAACTTATCTAAATTGGTTTCATCCAAACCAATTTGTCCAAATCCAATTAGACTAGGATAAGCCTAATCAAATTAGGCTCAATCCATCCCAGTTAAATTTTAATAAAATTAAAAATTAATTGAGTCCAGACCTTGATCAAATCAAGTTCGAATCTTCCATAGAGATTAGGTCATCTTATAACCTAATCGGGTCAAACACAATCAAATCAAATTCAATCAGATTTGATCCAAATCTCATGGCTCAATTAAATTGAGCTAATCAGCAATATAGTTGCTAATTAAACCTCCAATAATGTTATAATTCTAGTCTAGTGGAACTCGAGAAGGCAGAGTCTTAATCTAATAGGACTCCTGATTATAGAGTCCCAGTCCAGTGGGACTCTTGACCATAGAGTCCTAGACTATTAGGACTCTTGATCAACCATCAAATCAGATAAGAACTTCTATGATTTATGATCCCATAGATTCAAACACTAAGCTGATAGTACATGAACTAATTTTCTATAGCAATCGATATGACCATCTAGCAATGATACCCGACGTTCGAATAGATCGAATAGTTATAATGCAACATCAATGAACCTATGGCATATGGTTACTGTATAATTCATCCCCTTGATCTCAATGCTCAAAAGATGACCTAGGGTTAAACTGCTAATCCTAAAAATCATCCACATTGTATTTTAAATTTTAATATCCATCAAATAGACTACCTTGGCTGAGATTTTGCTAAATTGAAATACAGCGATGTATTTTCTCCAACACTTGGAGTGGTCAATTCCATCTTGACTCACACATTGACTAAATAAGTACTTTACTACATCCATAAATCTTTCATAACTAAATTAGAAGTTTAGGTAGTTGGTGTTGAATTACAGTGAGTTGCTTGCAAGTCATCATGGTGATCTTTGGTCTAAGAAACATTCATACTCATATTCTTTATGAGCAACTCTTGATAGCAGAGAGCTTCACAGTTGGGTCACGTTCATTGAAATGTGTTCCTATATTTTACCTACATGCCATATTAGTATCACCATATAGCTTGGTTAAGAGGACAACCAACCCAATGGCACACAATAACCTACACTAGATAAACGTTGTAATCCTAGGTAACAATGTATTATTTGATTGTGAATAGGCTTAGGGACTAAATGATATAAATCCTTCTTTATCGATTCTAAATAGTCCCAAGGACTTCGTCATAAAAGAGTTCATAAAAGAAAGATGCACCAAAGTGATGAAAAGTTAGAATAATAATTTTATTCATTAATAATTTTTGTATAGATTATAAGGAGTTTAACCATCTACAATTTAGATGATTGGCTTTAGGATATAATTTCCAATAATTCCTACTTAGACCAAAGCTATTCAGAATAATATTGAATACCTATCTTCCATTTGTGATTGTCAAACTCTTTGATTCGAAGAGTTAATAAGTTGGCCATGTTCTCCTTTTCATCAATCTTATGAAGCTCGATGTTACCTCATTCGACGATCTCTCATACAAGATGGTAGTGATGCAGAATATACTTAGTCCATTGATGTGCCTTCATCTCCTTTGCTTGAGCTATGGCTCCAATGCTGTCACAATAAAGCAGAATCGAACCATCCAAGAAGGATGCCACTCCTAGCTCGTCGATGAACTTTCACAGCCACACAGCTTTCTTTACAGCATCAGATGCCATGACATACTTTATCTTGAATACAGAATCGATCACAGTGTGTTACTTGAAACTCTTCTAGCAGACCGCTTCATCATCTAGGATAAATACATAACCTGACATACTCTTACTATCATCATGATTTGATTGAAAACTAGAATCAGTATATCCCACAAGTTTCAAGTTAGCATCTAAATAAATGAGCCACTAGTTCTTAGTATTTCTCAAATACTTTAGGATTATCTTTACAACCTTCTAGTGATTCTCATCCGGATCAAACTGGTACCTATGAAAGGAATATGTCCTCAAGCCAATTTATTTTTGGGATGTTCTTTATCTTCCAGACTCATGTAATGACATTTTTAATAAATAAAGAAATTTATTTCATCATATGCAGTGTCTTATTATTCATTTAAGATTATGATGAACTCTATAAATTAGGACTATGGTTTTAGGATTATGATGAGATCATACTAGCAAGACCTAAAATCTTAAAACCCTAATTTAAATATTCCTAGTCGATGGGACATTGAGTTAGGGATCAATATTTTTTGATAAGACTAGCACATTCTTTGTATGCTCGATTAAGAGGGTGATTGATCTCACAATAACTTATGTATGACACTAATACAAGAATGTAGGTGCTCATTAGAGAATGAGTTCACTGAATTGATCCAAATTGAGAATATCTAATGGAGTCTTATCTACATGTCAATAGATGGTTCTCATAGTGGAATTTGTGCATGTAATCCTTTGACCTGAAACTACCATAGAATCTTATATATATAAATCCATATTTTGGTTCATACTCATTCATGACTTAGTTATGTACGGGATGATCTGGATATGGTAGATTATATATATGAAGGTTGTGAGTAGGTTAACATGGAATCGATCTCTCCTGGTAAGAGGAAATAGCATCCTACCTACTTCAAACAAATAATGATTCAGGAAGACTTTGATCAAAGCATGATGAAAATTAGAAATGATTTCTAATATTTCATTAAATGAATCATCATCATAAGATTGAAAGAGAAATGAATATGATATTGGGATTGACATATTTTCCATACCCAGAGTCATATTCAGGATGCAGGAAGATCGAAGGATCTAGTTGCATGGTAATTTTCACTGAAGGATATTTTTGGTATTTTCATCAAAATTTTACATCTTTCGGATAGTCATGATACGTTGCTAGACGTCAATCATGTCTTGTGGGTTTGATCAAATTAAAATTTTAATTTGATCATTAAATTAGAAAGTGTTCTAAATTAAGTCAAATTGGGTTGGCTAGTTTTGACCTAAATCGGTTTGGTTGAGTTCTAACCAGATTAGGTCAAATCACACCCAGACTCACTGCTGGTTAGATGTGAAACCCAATGGATCACACACAAAGAGAATTGATTAAGGGTCTAATTAGATTAGACCATGTTTGCAAGATGAACATGCTAGCACATGTAGCAAACCCTAGCACCTGGATTCGAATTGGATTCGAATCGGCTTCCGATTTGTGCTAATTTAGATCCGATTTGAGCTAAATAAGATTTGGTCTTGAGTTGGATTAACCTAGATTGATTGGGCTTTAGTTTGGGTGCCACATACCTACATCCCACATGCTAGAGAGTCTCTCTCTTATGCGTGGGAAGTCTTTCATGCGTAAAGGACCCTTTGGCGCATGGATTAAGATGGCGCCTACCTTCTTTGACCTTTCCCAAATGTTATGTCGCGTTAATATTTTTTAATTGATGTGGATATCTGATATGGGGTGCAGAAGAGTCCTTCTATAGATGAAATACTTTTTTCTTTTAATTTTTTTGCCCAGGATGTTTTGTCGCCCAAGCCCCCTTGCCGTCCAAGACTCCATGTCGTCTACTCCTCCTTGACGTCTCTTGGACTAAGTCAAAGTCTCTTGGGACTTTGACTATTCAATGTTTATCTCCACGCCTTCTTGTTGAATGGGCGTCCCTTTTTAGAGCCATTGGATGGCTTTATTTCATGATCTAATGGATGGAAAGGGTGGCGCCAAAGATGAAGCATTGCGACTCTTCATAAAAACCTATGTAGAATTAATCCAAGAGTCCTTCTACTTTAAGGCACCTCTTGGACTAAGTCTATATCTTATTTTTATTGATGAGGCATGAGATTGGCTGATGGGGCATGAGAATTTGATGAGGAAAGGGCGTGAGATTTTTTGATTGGCAGTCCTATATACATTATAAATAGGGGTGCACACCAAGAGTCCGCAGGTGGAAAAACATTATCTTTTCTTTCTTACAAGAGGTTTTTTTTATCCAATTTTCTTTCTTCCTTTCTCTTATCTAGACCTTATCATTATAAGGATAAGAAGTCATCTTAAGACTAAGAGATTAGGAAGAAAAATTAAGAAGACAAAAGAAAAAGAAAGATAGATAAGGAAAGGCAAGGAAGGTGACATAAAGGCTTAAGAAGGTCTTGCCCATTTAATTAAAGTTTTTATTATAAGAATTTTAATTATATAAATCAGAGGTGCTGGTGTCTTGATCAAGTCTCTTGTGTGGATCAACGTTGGAGGGTGAACACGTGGGCACCTGGTGGAAATCCTGACGGACTGCTACCGACGATCAGGGTCAATTTAGGGTTTAGCGATAAGAGGTATGTTCTAATACTTTCTTTTATATTACAAATGCATGTTATATGATTTAATTGCTAATAAGGTGGTCCTAGGGTTTGGGTTTGGTTTATTTGATTTCATATTTTTGCTTTGAAATCCATGCTTCCACCCTGTACACCAAATCCAACAGTGGTATCAGAGCAAGCCTTATTAGGTTAAATCATATAATGCTTTGCTTATAGTATAATGGCATAAATGAAAAATATGATATAATATTTTTAGCATATTTTTATATGATGAGATCATATTCTTTTACTTATCATAATGAGATTATGTTGTATATATTATTCTATAAAGGTTGCCCTGATATAGTGGAAAGTATTCACTATATAATGATGGTTGTCCTAGAATAATTATACATGTTAATTGATATATATATATTTTAATGCTATTAGGCATTTAGTTTGATTTAAATTAGAATCAGTATGTACATCGAGACCTTTTAAATCCCTCTATTAAAAATTATATTAAGTTGTAGTGTAATTAATCTATAGCTGAATCAGTCAGGATGTCTAATTGATCAATCGGTGTCTAGAAAAAATGGTTCATTGATTGGTAAAGAGAACATGGTTTTTTAATTGATTCTGTTGTCTGACCTGGCCAATTTATTGGTGTCTAAGGAAAGCAACGGGGGGACTCCCATTTCTCTCCCATTTACCTGGCCGATTCGATTAATTTAATTCTAGATTGAAATGCTTAATATTATATTCACTACATTAAGGCCTTCCTTCATACTAGTTTCTTATTATGTCCAAAACCATATTAGTTCTGTTGTGTAACCACAAGATCTATCATGAGGAAAGATGTAATATTAATCTAGTGCATTGAGATGCTTACAGCATTTTGAATATACTACTTTGTTGTGTAACCACAAAAGTAGTTATATTTCATTTTTGACTGTATAGAAATGAAGGGTTCTACTTAAACTAAAATATTAAAGTTTGTTGTGCTAACACAAGGCTATTAATGTTTTAGAGGCAAAAGTTTTTGAGAGTTGCATAAAATGCAATTGGAAAGAGTTTCCTACCTTTGAACTTATAACAAGGTTTGTTGTGCAACCACAAGACTTTTTATAAGAAATTAGGATCTTATTCTCACTAAGAAAATCAATAAGAGGGTTATGATTTTTATTAAATAGTGGGAGACATAATTAAATTAAAGTCCTAATTTAATTATGTTTGTCATCATGAATTGTTTGCTTATATATTGTTCTTTATTATGTAGATTAAATGGCTTCTTCACTTTCATTACGTTCAATTTTGGATTCAAATAAATTGACTGGTCAAAATTATGTTGACTGGTTGAGAAATCTTAAAAATAGTACTCAGTCAAGAAAAACTCTCCTATATTCTTGATGCACCCTTGATCCTAAGCCATTAGAAAATGATGCCACAGATGAAGATAAGTCCACATACAAGATGTGGCAAAATGATTCTCTTACTGTCAAATGCATCATACTTGCCTCTATGAATAATGAATTACAGAGGCAGCATGATAGGCATGGACACTCAATCCATATTGCTCAATCTAAAAGAGCTTTATGGAGAGCATAGTAGGACTGCTAGATATGAGATATCTAAGCAATTATTTCATGCAAGAATGATAGAAGGAACATCCATACAAAATCATGTTTTGATGGTAATTGACCTAATCACTCGATTAAGTCAATTAGGTTTTGTTAATGGATGGAGAGTTAAGTCAGGATTTGATCCTGCAATCACTTCTCAGAATTATTTTCTCAGTTTGTCGTGAACTATCACATGAACAAACTGAATTCTTCATTGCCTGAGCTGTTAAATATGCTCAAGACAGTAGAAAGCCATATCAAGAAAGATAAGGCTCCTCTTCTTCTTGTGGAAGGGATCTCCAAGAAGAAGGCAGGCAAAAAGGGTTCAAAGAGAAGGTTGAATCCTAAAAGTGGTATAAATAAGAAGAAAAAGGGGAAGAAGGTCTCCGAACAAACGACCTATTTTCACTGTGGCAAAATAGGTCATTGGAAGAGGAATTGCAAGGCTTACCTTGCAACCGTGAAGTCTGGTGCAAATAATGCACCAAAAGGTATGTATGAGATACATACTATATTATCATTAAATTCTTTCATTTCAAATTCTTGGGTATTAGATACCGACTGTGGTTTTCATATCTGCAAATCTTTGCAGGGGCTGCAGAAAATTAAGAGTTTGAAGAAAGGTGACTTCAAGCTCTATGGCGCTGGAGGAGAGTCTATCCAAGCAGAAGCTGTAGGGACAAATATATTGAAGTTACCTTATGGAAAGATCTTAGAGCTTACAAATTATTATTATATGCCTAAGATCATTAGAAATATTATATCTATACCCTTGTTATTAAAATAAGGTTATAGTCTTAATGTAACGAGCGAAGGTTGCTCGATCAAATATTCTAATGAAAATATTTGTTTTGGCATATTTAGCAATGGTTTGTTGACTCTATGTTTGGATGAATAATATATTTCATATTGATGAAAATGGAAAACGTAAGAGAGATGACATAAATAATACTTTACTTTGGCATTGTCGATTAGGTCATATTAGTGAGGCTAGGATTAACAAGTTATACAAAGAAAAGTTCTTTGATCCTTTTGATTATGAATCATTGGGAACTTGTGAATCATGCCTCATGGGTAAAATGACCAAGATTCCATTTAGTGGACATAGGAGAAAGGACAAATGAGTTATTAGGACTTGTACATACGGATGTATGTGGTCCTATGACAACTCAAGCTAGAGGAGGATACTCTTATTTTATTAACATTCACTGATGATTTATCTAGGTTTGGATATGTGTATCTTATGAAACACAAATCAGAAGCCTTTGATAAATTTAAAGAGTATCAAAGTATGGTCGAAAAACAAACTGGACAATGTATAAAAATCCTTCGATCTGATCGGAGAGGAGAATACTTATCTAGTGAGTTTCTAGACTATCTTAAAGTTTAAAGGGATTCTCTCTGAATGGACACCTCCTTATACACCATAATTAAATGGTGTAGCCGAAAGAAAAAATCATACCTTATTAGATATGGTACGGTCCATGATGTGCTTCACTGATTTACCTATTTTCCTTCTAGGGGTCATGCTCCTGGAGACTGCAATTTACATCTTGAATAGAGTACCTTCTAAATCTGTATCTAGTACTCCATATGACATATGGAGAAGTAAGAAATCCTAATCTTAAGTATCTTAAGATATGGGGTTGTCCAGCTTATGTCAAAAGAAAATTTTGGACATAAACTTGATGCTAGATCAGACAGATGTCTATTTATAGGATATCCTAGAAATAGTATAGGATATTTATTCTACCATCCTACTGAACAAAAGGTATTTGTAAGTAGGCATGCCATTTTCATGGAAAAAGAATTTATCCTAGAAAAGGGCAGTGGCAGAAATATTGAACTTAGTGAAGTTCAAGAAAAATCAAATAGAAATTTCTCAACCATAATAATCACATAAAAGAACCAGAACACATAACTCCTATCCATAGGTCTAAAAGAGTACGAAATACACCTATGAGGTATGGTTTCATTATTGAGAATAATGAAGCCCAAGTCATTGAAAATGATGAACCTCTGACCTATACGGAAGCAGTCAAAAGTAAGGACTCTTACAAATGGCTGGCTGCCATGCAATCCAAAATGGAATCCATGCACACCAACAAAGTATGGACTTTGGTGGATGCACCAGAGGATATAAATCCTATTGGATGCAAATGGATTTTTAAGAAAAAGATTGGAGCTGATGGTCAAATTGAAACCTATAAGGCCAGATTGGTGGCTAAGGGTTTTAGGCAAAAATAGGGATTGATTATGATGAAATATTTTCACCTGTTGCCATGCTCAAATCTATTCGAATTATGCTTGCTATAGCAGCATACCATGACTTATGAAATATGGCAAATGGATGTAAAGACTGCCTTCCTTAATGGTTTTCCTTGAGGAGGAGGTCTATATGTCACAGCCAGAGGGATTTGAGTCAAATGAGAGACCAAATCAGGTATGCAAGCTTAAGAGATCCATTTATGGATTAAAGCAAGCATCAAGGAGTTGGAACATCCATTTTGATGAAACAGTAAAAGAGTTTGGTTTTATCAAGAATGTGGATGAACCATGTGTGTACAAGAAAACTAGTGGGAGAACCATAGTCTTCTTGGTTCTGTATGTAGATGACATACTCCTCATTGGGAATGATATCCCAATGTTACAATCAGTCAAATTATGGCTATCAAATAAGTTTTTCATGAAAGATTTGGGAGAAGCATCCTATATACTAGGAATAAAGATCTATAGAGATAGATCTAAGAGGATGCTAGGCTTGTCCCAATCAAGGTACATTGACTTAATACTGAAAAGATTCAGTATGGATGGGAGTAAAAGAGGTTACTTTACCCATGAGTCAAGGCATACATCTCTCTAAAAAGATGTCTCCAAAGACACCTGAAGAGAGAAATAGAATGAGTTCTATTCCTTATGCTTCGGCTGTTGGATCAATAATGTATGCCATGTTATGTACAAGGCCTGATGTTGCTTATGCTTTAGGCATTGCAAGTAGATTTCAAGCTGATCCAGGAGAGGATCATTGGAAAAGCTGTGAAAAATATTCTTAAGTACTTGAGAAG
>QRFJ01004125.1:0-21096 GCA_006176705.1 Cocos nucifera | reverse complement strand
AGATCTTCAAAAGAGTTTTGAAGATCCTCCAGATCAGATCCAGATCTGATTTTTGGAGGTGTGATAGAGAAGAAGAGGATCTCCAGATCCAACCCAAGTGGATACCGGTAGAGGCCAGGCGCTTGCGTGGCTAAGATTCAGAACCTTCCGCTGCAATCAGGATCATCTATAGGATAATAGGATTACCCAAATCAGGTAAATTAAATTTGATTTAATTTATCTTATTTTATTTTATTTATTAAAATAATAAGAATCAGATCTGAAACATATCAAGATCTGATTGAGATCAAGAGAAAATTTTTGAAATATATCTCTTGATCTAATCAGATCTGGACGAACCTGGACCAGGAAATCAGGATTTCCCTTCACGAGTATGTATATTTAATGTGACATAAATCTGAAGCTTTCAAAAAGTTCAAAGAATTCAAATATGAAGTAGAAAAATAAGCAAAAAAATTTATTAAGATTCTTCGATCAGATCGAGGAGGTGAATACCTTAGTAGAGAATTCCTAAACTATCTTAAGAAAAATGACATAGTCTCTCAATGGACTCCACTTGGAACACCTCAACTCAACGAGATTTTAGAATGAAGAAATCGGATGCTATTAGCTATGGTCTGATCTATGATGAGTTTCACGGACCTCCTTGAGTTTGTTTGGGAATATAGTCTAATGACTGCTATATATTTACTGAATAAGATTCTGATAAGAGCACGATATTATCATTAAGACACTATATTTATCAATTTAATCTAATTTTTTAAAATAATTAAAAATACATAGATAGCAGTGAGTCGGGTCAAATTCTCAGGAAAGGTAGTATTTTTAGATTTAAAATCTTTGATTTTATAAAAAAAAGAAAAAAAAAGTTTTGAAATCAAAAGTGAAGTCGAAAGCAAAAATTAAAAGGTGTAGAAATTTAAACTTGGTACTAAGATCTACTAGTTAGATCTTAGCATCTACTTGCAATAAAATAAAAAGCAATAATTAAAGTATAGAAATTAAATTACAATAAAAATAAAGAGCATAAAATTAAAGAGTATAAAAATAATATTATATTAATTAAAAATTTATAATTTAAAAACATAAAAAAAAGAAAAAAAAAATTAAATAGGTTGATCTCTGATCTTGGATCGGCATTGGTAGAAAGATGGTGTAGAAGTCCAACTCTTCTTCTCAGCACCCGTTGCTTTGAAGCAGCCTCTAATTCAATGCCTGGCTCTATCCTATATCAAAGCTTCACCTTGATTGAAGATTATGAATTTTGGAAGCTTAGGATCTTATTTATAGAGCAAGGAGGAGTTGAGAATTTTCTTCTAGGCAATGTGGGACAAAGAGCCTTTTTAATCGTCAAAATAGGAAGAAATTCAAGTAAAATTCGGATTAAAACAACTTTAAGATGAATCTGATGAGGTCTGGTGAAATCAAGCCATTCAATAGGAATCTAGCATATAAAAAATCATCAAAATTGGATGTATCAATCCAAATTAGGTTGGATTAAATTCTGGCCATTGATCAAATGTTGATGGAGAAAATCTGGCCGCTGATCATGCATTGGGTGTTCGGATCACTACCGGAAGTGTTCTGGACCATTGGATCTGAGTCAGATGTGAGCACTGCCATCCAATGGTGATCATGTAAAGTCTGAGGCTGAATCAAAGTAGGAAATTCTCTCCATTATTCGATCTTGACCGTAATCAATTGGATCCATCCAATCGCACCTTTACTATTCCCATAGACCACATGGACCGACTGCACCATACACCGCAACGAATCAACACCTCCTATCATCGAGTGAAAAGTCCAAAATGCCCTATGAGCTATGATAGATTTTTTGTAAATCCTTTAAGGATCTTGGTCCACCACGTATCGCTTCGTGATTCATTGTCTTATACTGAGCTGGCGGTCTATGCCTGTATCGTGGATCGGCAGATGGCTTCTATGGCTGAGTTGGCTAGTGTGGCTGGCTTGGAATGCTAGTTTTATTGGCTTGGCTCAATGCGTTTGGATGCGCCGACTAATATGGCACGTTGGCTTGAGCCGGCCGAGCCATATATTATTTTTCATTTAACTTTTATTTATTTTATTTCTTTAGAAATTCATATCTTCTCCGTTTTAGCTCCATTTTGCTCGAAACTTATTTCGTTGTGATCAAAAAGATAAGTTCATTCCATTGGTAATAAAATTTTATTTTTTTTATTTTTATTATTTTTAATTAATTTTTTAATAAATAAAAATATAAATTTCTCAAAAATATAAATCAATTAATTATTAATTCTTAAAAATTAATATAAATTAATTAATAAATTAATATTTTTATTGATGAATTTATAGTACTTATCACATCCTCTAACTTAAGCTTTGCCCATCCTCGAGTAAAGAAAGAATTTAGTTTTAAATATCTTTTAACTTTAGAGTTTCAAATTTTACCTAAGTAGTTTTCAAAATGGCCATTGATATTCAGTAGAGCTTAAGTGAGACATATCATTGGGGTATTAATACTTATTAGTAGAAAAATTAAGTAAAGAATAATAAATTTTTTTTGAACATTTTCTAAATTATGCCATCGTTATCCCTGATTTGTCTAAACTTTCATATAGGCAAGTGTATTGCTACTTCCATCCTTCATTTATTAATTTTTATTTTCACATTGCCCACTTTTTGACGTGAATATCATTGCTTACTTAGGCAATGAGATCCGATTACTCGATGGAAAACCATTTTTTTTTTAACGTTGTACTGAGTCTTGGGCCAATGACTCTCAAACCAGTTGGCTTTAGAGCACTAGGTATAGGATACCCCTCGGGCTTACTAGCTCGAAGGCTACGAGTTAATACTAGCTTTATATCAAGCTTCTTTGCCCTTCCCACCTTTTGATGTGAAACTCAATGCTTGTTTAGGCAAAGAGATCCGATTACTCAGTAAGAAGTACTTAGAAACTATTTTATTTAATTTTTTATATGAAGAAACGTATAGTTATCCTACATAAGCCCATAAAAGGTGAACTTTTCTTTGATGCTAGTAGAAAAAATTAGAAATACTCAAAAAAAAAACTTTTTATTTCTAGACTTAACTCTCTATTGGATTTTCTTAATACTTGATTCCTCAATATCTCATAGATTCTTTGATTTGTGCATCAATTTTTTTTTAAAAATACTTAATTTAATTTGATTCTTAAGCATAATCAGGTATCTAAATACTAAATACTAACTTTTTTAAGGACTTAAAATTTTAAAATTTTTATTTTTCTCCTTCCAACTTAATCGACATTATTCTCAATGGAGAAGAAAAAATAAAGGGTGTAATAAAGAATATGAAAGAATACACCTGTTATATTTTTGGTCTAGCACATGTCTTTGAGAATTTGGGCTCTCCCTCCAACTTATTCAACATGTCCTAAAAAGAAAATAAACTAAAAAATTAAATTAGATGAAAAAAACTAAATATTGGGTTGCCTTCCAACAAGCGCTAAGTTTACCATCTTCAGCCAGATACAATGCATCTTATTATCTTGTGTCAAATATTGGATTGATAAATTCTAATGAGTTTGGATTGCCAATCTCAGAAAGTTGATTTATAATTTCATTATTGATATATTCATTGTTAATTAGGGAAACATAATTTATGACCCCATCCTTAGACCCATGTTTATTAATAATTTCTTCTATTTGTTCTTCTAAAATACTCGTGAATGGAGTTTTTATATTAGAAGTTTAGTTTAATACACTGGGTATTGGAAGGGTGTCTAAAGATGGGTTTAATTCTGAAGGTAAATTAATGTGATCATGCTTTCACAACTCCATTGACACTTCATTACATGCCTCTTAATTTTTGTAAGAAGAACCAGCTTCTAAGGTTGAAGGGAATAGGACATTAGGTTTATAAGTCTCAGGTAAATTATCTATTCTCTTTTTTCCTATGTCTATCTTATTTAAACTAGAACCAGCATCAGTACTAGTTTTGGGCTTAGATTCTTCTATGTGGTTAGTCTCAGTACTAACCTATTTCTCTAAATTTTTATTTTATCTAGCATCAGTACTAGCTTCTCTCACCTAATCTTGGTATGGATCCATAAGAATCCTATAGCTTTTAAGTTCAAGAATTACTTTGGCATTCTCAAATTGGGGATTCTTAAGTAAGACATTAAATTGATAACTTGGTCTGGTAGTTGGTGAAAATTAGGTGCGTTGTTTGAAATTGGTAGGCTCGATAATTGACCTAATTCTGTCCTTATGTTAGATTCAGCTAGTTGTCCAATTTGAACTTCTAGCTTGATGATAGATTATTGTTGAGTCAAAATCAATTGTTGAAGTTGATTAAATCTATCGTCAGCTAGATTGGTCTGTTGAGGAGGTGGGTATGAGGGATGATTATAATGTCATGGCTGGAAAGGCTGACTAGGCTAACCTCTGTTATAAGCATAGTTCTGATATTAAGGTCTATTCTGATAATTTTGCACTGATGGAGTTTGGGTCTAAGCCTGAGTCTGTTGTAGTTTTCAAAAAAAATTAGGATGGTTTCTCCAGCCAAAGTTATATAAATTTTAAAATGGATCATTAACTGGCTTGGAGTAGCCTTTAGCAGCTTGGACTTGTTCTTGGATAAAAGGTGGAAACTATGCAGTCATAGGACATTCACTCGCATGATAGATTGAACTAGCACAGATTGTACAAATCTTTTGATAATTACAAGATGATGTGAATTGTGCAGGAGAGTGTTGACCTAGGGTTAGGACTTAATCTAATTTTTAAGCAAGAAAGTCCACTTTATTTATCAAATTTGAATCAGCCTTAGGACTAGATTCTAGATGTTTAAATTCATGGATCCCTGCCCAAGTTTGGTAGAAAGATAACGAAGCATGGTTAATTGAGTTTTCACTCAGGATTTCAAACAAGGTATAGGCTTCATTCTCACACTTGTTCATGAATGCACCTCCACAGGATGCATCTACCATCTGTCTGTATTGGTCTCTTAAACCCTCATAAAAAGCTTGAACTATTTTCCACTTAGATAGATCATGGTGTCGGCATTTTCTAAGAGGTTTCTTAAGTCTCTCCCATGACTCATGAATCTGTTTTCCAAGAAGCTAAGCAAATCCAGTGATAGCTCACCTCATAATGTTGGTTCGGCCTATGGGATAAATTTTTTTAAGAAATTCACTTTTCAATTTAGTCCAAGTTTTAATTGGTCTCTCTATTGTGCCAAGCCAGTACTTGGCTTTATCTTTTAATGATAAGAAAAATAAAATTAGTCTAAAGGCATCATTAGTTAAATTTTAAATTTTTATCATAGAGTAGATTTTTAAGAATTCATCTAGATGCTTATAAGGACCATTAGTGGTGTTCCCGTAGAAAGATGGAAGCATTTGGATTATGGTCGGCTTGATCTCATATTGGGTAGCATGAATTTTAGATAATTAGATATAAGTCGATGGGTTATAGGTGTAAGAAATAAAGTATTTCTTCATCTACTTAGGTGATTTTCTTAAATTTTCAGCCATTTGGTTATCGAGTTTAATACGACTCAGCCTTTCAATTTTATGGTTGGGTTCAACTAGATCAGGTAAAGCGATTTTCTACCATGCATGTCCTGGTGCAATCCTAATGTACTGCTCAAAAAATTTTTAGATTTTTTTAAAAATTTATATATATATATATTATTATTTTATAAAAAAATAATTTTTTAAAATTATTTTAATTATTTTAATTATTATTTTTAATTTAATTTAATTTAATTATTATTTTTAATATTTTTAGTTAGTTTAATTTAATTTAATTTAATTTATAATTTAATTTTTATTTTATTTTATTTTATTTTTGAAGGAGAAAAAAGAAAGAAATAAAAGTTCTAAAGAAAGGATCCTAAAGAGTCCTAGAGCTAAGAAGAGAGAGAGCAATTAATTTTAATTAGTGGTAATGTTGGTTAGTAATCAAGTTGGTCAATCAATCCTGACAAAGGATTATCCTAGATCTAAACAACTCCTAACTGCCAAGATTATCTTCAAGCCCTCCAAGTATAAGATCAGCCAATCAACTGGCCAGGTAAGTATAAGGTCGGTGGAAGTCTCCCCATTGCTTGTATTAGATATCAATTATGCTTGGTTAGGTAAGCTAATGAAACTAATTAGAAATCACCTTTCTTCAGGCCTAGTCGTTTCTGAACCACTTTTCTAGACACTAGTCAAATTGACTAATCCTAATCTGATTCAACTCTTAGGATTTCTTATCCTATTGAACTCGAGCTCCTAGTGCTGATGTCTAATTGATTTTAAACTTAAAGGCTTAGGTCAATGCAGGATGCTGGTTGGTTGTTTCTGGGCCAAGAAAGGATGATCAAATTCCCACCTTATCTTATTTAATTGGGTGTTGCCCTTAATTTGATTTAATATGATATGCAAAAAAAAAAATCATATAAGGTATTCTGTGCAATTTAAACTAGATGCATATAACTAATTAAATTCTGAAAGACTTACCTTTCTTCCAGCAATCATCAAAAAAAATAAAAATAAAACTAATATGATGCATGCTCTAAATAGTTAGGATTTCTAATTTTATCATGAAACTTTTATTTAGGTTTAAATGGATATTTTTTAAATTAATTTGAAAATAAAGTAAATAAATGAATAAATAAATAAAAAGAAAAGAGGACTAGGGTTAGGATTGATCTCACCAAGCAAAACTGAATGATTTATTCCTTGCCCTAATTCTTTTTATTCTTTAACCTTTTTTCTATAAAATAAAAAAAAAAAATAGCAAGCAATATTTATAAGAAATTAAAAATTTTATTTATAATTTATTTATAAAAAAATCAAAGAGATTAAAAATTTAATGTCCGTGCCTTCCCCAGCAATGGCACCAAAAACTTGATAAGAGCACGATCTTATCATTATAACATCATGTTTATCAGTGTAATCTGACTTTCTAAAATAATTAAAAATACGTAGATAGTAGTGAGTCGGGTCGAATCCATAGGGAAGGTAGTATTTTTAGATTTGAAATCTTTGATTTTATAAAAGAAAATGAAAAGAAAAGAGTTTTGAAATTAAAAGTGAAGTTTGAACCAAAAATTAAATGGTGCAAAAATTTAAACTTGGTACTAAGATCTACTAGTTAGATCTTAGCATCTACTTGCAATAAAATAAAAAGTAATAATTAAAGTATAAAAATTGAAATATAATAAAAATAAAGAGCATGAAATTAAAGAGCATAAAAATAAATATTGCATTAATTAAAAATTTTATAATTTAAATACATAAAAAAAAAAATTAAATAGGTTGATCTCTGATCTTAGATCGGCATTGGTAGAAAGATGGTGTAGAAGTCGATCTCTTCTTCTAGGCACCCATTGCTTTAAAGTAGCCTATAATCCAAAGTCTGGCTCTATCCTATACCAAAGCTTCACCTTGACTGAAGATTATGAATTTTGAAAGCCTGGGGTCTTATTTATAGAGCTAGGAGGAGTTGAGGATTTTCTTCTAGGCAATGTGGAACAAAGAGCCATTTAATTATCAACATAGGAAGAAATTCAAGTAAAATTTGGATTAAAATAGCTTTAAGATGAATCTGGTGAAGTCCGATGAAATCTAGCCATTCAATAGGAATCCAACGGATCAAAAATCATTAAAATCGGATGTAAATCGATCCAGATTAGGTCGGATTAAATTTTGGCCATTGATCGCGCATTAATGGAGAAAATCTGGCCGTTGATCATGCGTTGGGAGTCCTTATCACCACTGAGAGCATTCTGAATCGTTGGATCTGAGTCAAATGTGAGCGCTGCCATTCGATGCTGATCTCCATGAAGCCTGAAGTTGAATCAAACTAGGAAATTCCCTCCACCATCCAATCTTGATCATAATCAATTGGATCCGTCCAATCACGCCTTTACTATTCCCATAGACCGCATGGATCGACTGCACCACACACCATAATGAATCAACACCTCCTATCACCGAGTGAAAAGTCCAAAATGCCCTGTGAGTTGCAATAGATTTTCTATAAATCTTTTAAGGATCTTGGTCCACCATGTGTCGCTCCATGATTTGCTGTCTCCTGCTAAGTTCGCGGTCTATGCCTGGATCGTGGACCGGCTAACAGCTTCCATGGTTGAGTCGGCTAAAGTGGCTGGCTTGGTACGCTAGCTTTATCAACTTGGCTCGACGTGTTTGGATGCGTCGATTGATATGGCACAGCGGCTTGAGCCAGCTGAGCCGTATGTTATTTTTCATTTAATTTTTATTTATATTATTTCTTTAAAAATTCATATCTTCTTCATTTTAGCTTTGTTTTGCTTGAAATTTATTTTATTATGATAAAAAAATAAGCTCTTTCTATTGATAATAAAATTTTATTTTTATTTTTATTTATTTTTTAATTAATTTTTTTAATAAATAAAAATATGAATTTCTTAAAAATATCTATCAATTAATTTTTAATTTTTAAAAATTAATATAAATTAATTAATAAATTAATACTTTTATTGATAAATTTACAGTACTTATTAGATTTCCTCTATATCTATTTCTATCATACAGTATGAGATATGGGGTGGTAAGAAACCAAGTCTGAGTCATCTCAGAATTTGGGATTGTCCAGCTCATGTTAAGAGACAACAGGTGGACAAATTAGAGTATAGATCCTTTAAAGCTCGATTCATTGGATATCTTGAAGAGTCATTAGGATATTATTCCTACATTTCGGAAGACCACAATGTGACTATGAGTCAATATGCCATCTTTCTTGAAAAATAGTTTATTCAAGATGGTGGCATCGGAATGCAGATTACGCTCGAGGAAAAAATCTCTCAAGAGTAAGAGCTAAGGGTCATATGAAACCCAATCAGATTAAGCTAGTCCAATCACTATCTTCTCCATCTAGTAGATCAGAAAAAATTTTTCATCCTCCTGAAAGATACTTAGGTACTATTTTAGAGGATGAAAAGAAAATATTCCTTATAGAAAATAGGGTTCATGGTGATGATCCCAAAACCTGTGACGAGGCAATATTATATATCGACTCTGAGAAATGGTTAGAGACAATAATGTTAGAGATTGACTCAATGCGCTCAAACCAAGTCTGGATCTTGGTAGATCCACCTGAAGGTATAGTATCTATTGGGTGTAAATGGATCTACAAGAGAAAGATAGGTAGAGAAGAGAATGTCGAGACATTCAAGGCTAGGTTAGTGGTGAAAGGATATAGTCAGCACGAAGGTATTGACTATTAGAATACCTTTCTGCTAGAAGCCATGCTAAAATTCATCCACACATTGCTTGTTATTGCAGCCTATTTCAATTATGAAATATGGTAGATGAATGTAAAAATGGCCTTCTTAAATGGATATCTTGAGGAAGATATCTATATGGAATAGCCACTAGGTTTAACATCTAGTGATGTTGATCAAAAGATCTGTAAGCTATAACGGTCCATCTATGGACTTAAGTAAGCATCTCAGAGCTAGAATGCTCATTTCAATGATATGATCAAATCATTTGGATTCATCAAGAACGAGGAGAAACCATGTGTATCCAAAAAGATCAGTGGGAGCGCTGTTGTCTTCCTCATACTATATGTGGATGACATCCTCCTTATTGGAAATAATATTCCCATATTGACTATAATTAAAATATGGTTATCAAAAGAGTTCTCTGTAAAAGACCTAGGAGAGGCATCCTTTATTCTAGGAATTAAGGTCTATAGGGATAGACCAAATAGGATGCTAAGTTTCTTACAGAACATGTACATAGAGGAGGTACTAAAGTGGTTTAGCACAAAAAACAATAAGAGGGGATTGGTGCCCTTCAGACATGGCATTCATTTCTCCAAGAAGATGTGTCCCAACACACTTGAGGAGATTGAACGCATGAGCAAGATCCCTTATGCTTTGGCAATATGGAGCCTCATGTATGCCATGCTATGTACACGACCTGATATCGCCCATGCTGTGAGTGTCATGAGCAGATATCAGTCGCATCTAGGTGAAGAGCACTGGACTTCTGTAAAATGTATCCTTAAGTACTTGAGGACGAAGGATATGTTCATGATTTTTGGTAATGGAGAACTCCAGGTCTAGGGTTATACAGACTCAGATTTTATGTCTAATATAGATGATCAAAAGTCAACATTTGGTAGTCTGTTTGTGTGTAATGGTGGTGCTGTCAGCTAAAAGAGTTCCAAGCAGACTGTGATAGCAAATTTCACCATAGAAGTAGAGTACATCGCTGCATCGAAAGCTGTAAAGAAGGCATTCTGGTATAAAAAGTTCGTCATAGAACTCAGAGTGATGCCATCAAATGTCGTCCCTCTATTCTGTGACAACAGTGACGCCATAGCCCTAGTTAAGGAGTCGAGGTCTCATCAAAAATCCAAGCACATCGAGCGATGATTCCATCTCATTCATGATTATCTCGAGAAGGGTT
Source organism: Cocos nucifera (assembly GCA_006176705.1). Taxonomy (NCBI): domain Eukaryota; kingdom Viridiplantae; phylum Streptophyta; class Magnoliopsida; order Arecales; family Arecaceae; genus Cocos; species Cocos nucifera. The sequence goes on along the minus strand of QRFJ01004125.1, from coordinate 10,679 downwards.
ACGTCGAGGTCAAGTGACTCAACTCTATGGACAATGCGGCAGATCTACTGACGAAGCCTTTAGGCCAACAGAAGATTGAAGCCCACCTTGAGAAGATGGGACTTAGATTTATAGCCAATTGATTTTAGGTCAAGTGTGAGTTTGTTAGATGTGTGCCCTAAAAGCCAGATTGGCTAACACTTGTAATACACTTCTAAGGATAATTTTATAATTTTGACTATAAATTAATAAGAGGATTATTTTCTATCATAGGGTGTATTTAAAGTGTATGTGATACATCCTTTAAGTTAATGATAATGATAATTCATATTTTCAAAGAGTTGAAAATTTATGACATGAATTTTCATAATTAACTCATAAACTGCTTCCGATTGTAGGATTATCATGAGGATAGTGATTGATCTAGAAGGTTGGTGTACGATCGCTTTCTTCGAGTATATGAGCCTTGAGTATACGATGTGGAGACACCGGAGTGAGAGTATAGGCACTCGTTAGAGGATGAGGACACTGAGCATGACCATCTTGAGCATTCATAAGAAAGTCTATCTTCTCATCGATGACTGGCTCGATGTTGTAGTAGTGTGTCTGGTTCTTTGACCTGAGGAGCATCGATAATTCACCTTGAGGGTGTTGTGAAGGAGAAAAACTATTTTCTAGGTCAAGTTCATTCAGATCTGATTTGATCAAGAGAAATATTTTAAAAATTTTTCTCTTAGATCTAAATCAAATCTGATACTTTTTAGATCTAATTTGATAGATCTAATAAAATAAAATAAAAATAAATTAAATTAGATTTAATTTGTATCTTGTTCTTGGGTAATCTAATTACCCTGTGATGATCCTACTGATTATCTGAGTTCCGGATGTAGCTATGCAATTGCTTGGCCTCTACCAGTATCCACTCGAGCAGGATCTGGATATCTCCTTCTTCTTGATCTATCCTTCAAAGATCAAATTTGAATCTCATCTTGAAGGTCTTCAAAACAACTTTTGAAGATTTGATGTCGTCTATTGCAGTAGTGCTGCCTTCTTCCTTCCTTGTCGCCTTTCTCTTGCTTGGATCGCACCAAACTGAAGCCCAGAGAAGAGAGAGGGGATCAAATGTAGGCATGGAAGAGAGAGGGAGAGAGTAATATGGCATGGGCTAAGGGTGAACCTCTCTAAAGCTAGGTGTAGATAGGATTTTTATAGATCCTGCTGCACCATGTAGTGCTACATCATCCCAATCAATCACATCTTTTCATGCAATCAGATCTAAATCTGATTGATGGGATGATATCATCTGATCCAATCAGATGAGAGGCCCTCTCCAACTCCCTTAGGTGGCACCAAGACTGATCAAAGTAGAGTCCCTTGGCGCCACCTAGTTTGATTCCAAGAAGCAACCATCCGTATGGGACTCCAGGCATCCCTATCCTTAGGCGCATGCCTCCCTAGGCATGCACCCCCTCCTTTTCTCTTTCTAGCAAGGGGACAAGCCCCTATCTACTCTCCAATGGGTGCATAACATTTGGATAGATGTCTAAGTGTTAAAGGTTAACATTTGACCAAAGTCAAAAGACAAGAATTTGTAGGTGACGGAAAATGGCAGGTGTTGTCTCAAATTTATCTCATAAATTAAGATAATCCTTTTCTAATCTGGACAAATTTCAATCAGACCTAGTAAAGGTACCTGAGTGAGCATAAATATATTTGGCTCAGTCGAGATAACTTTTAATGATTGTAGAAGGAGAACATTAGGCTCAATCGTGTGTTAGTACGATTTTCGTAAACCTAATTGAATCTAATTCAAATCAATTAAACTGGATTAGTTCAATTGATGATATCTAGATCTAAATCCTTATTTGTGTGATCCAGTTAGGTTCAGTTCTGTATGGTAATGAGATATATCATGATCTCTATCATCGAAATCATCGAAACAACTTCTGATGGATCAGAATTCTAATTCAAACAACTAGAATGATCGAACATTCAAATCATTCTAATTGCTTCCAAAATCGACTAGTGACACCTAGCAGTATATGGTGGCAACCCATCAAAACTAAAAATGAACCTCTTGGTGCAGTTACATGTGTGATTAAGTTCTTCTATCTTTAGTCCCAATCAGATTAGGGTTAATGTGAACTCGTCAAACCCTAATTTCTGTCATATGATTTAATCATTTGATTCAAGTCCGATGTGGAAACCTTAATAGAAACTCTTTCTATTATTTCACTCTATCATGGCCATTGGCTTATGGACTTGATTCTCATGATCATCATAGGATTGCTCCTTATCTACTGAGGTAGATAGATTCCCTCTTGGTGTGATCCAATTCCTACAATGAAATGCTATAGCCAATACACACCTCAGGATTTTGAATGGCTAGGAGACCAAGTCATGGTGTAGTCAAACTATAACATCCTCAAGATGAACTGTCGATGCACCTCAGGTCAAAGAACTAGACACACCACTGCAACTTCGAGTAGGTCATCGACGAAAAGGTAGACTTCCTTATGACAGCTTGAGGTGGTCACGCTCAGTGCCCTCATTCTCTAACGAGTACCTATACTCTCGCTCTGGTGTCTCTACACCATAGACTCAAGACTCATCTACTATAAAGAAGTGATTGTACACCAATCTTCTAGATCAATCACCATCCTCATGATGATGCTACAGTCGGAAGCAGTTTATGAGTTAATAACAAAAATTTATGTCTTAATTTTTTAATTCTTGAAAATAAGAATTATCATTACCATTAACTCAATGGATGTATCACAAACACTAAATACACATTGTGATAGAAAATAACCCATTTTATTATTTATAGTCAAAATTATAATTTTGCCCTTAGAAGTGCACAATAAGTGTCAGCCAATTCTGGCTTCTAGGGCATACATATCTAACATGTTGTAGTTTGACTACACCATAACTCAGTCTTCTAGCCATTCAAGATTTTGAGGTGTATATTGGCTATAGTACGTTCATTGTAGGAATTGGATTGTACTAATAAGGGATCTATCTACCTCGGTAGATGAGGAGTAGCCCTATTATGATCATGAGAATCGAGTCCATAAGCTCATGGCCATGGCAGAGTGAAGATGATAGAAAGAGGTTCTATAAGAATTTCATATTGGACTCGAATCGAATGATTAATTCATATGATGGATATTGGGTTTGACGAGTTCACCTTAACCCTAATCTTGTCGGAGCTCAAGATAGAAGAATCCAATCACACAAGTAGCTACACCGAAAGGTTTACTTTTAGTTTTGATGGATTGCCACCATATACTACTAGGTATTACTGAAGGATTTTGGTAGAAATTAGAATGATTTTGATGATCGATCATTCTAATTGTATGAATTAAAAAAGTTCTGGTCCATCGAAAGATGTTTCAATGATGTTGATGATGGAGATCACGACATGTCTCATTACCATACGAAACTAAATCTAACTAGGTCACACAAATAAGGGTTTGGGTTTGGATATCATCAACTGAGCTAACATAGTTTGATTGATTTGGATTAGATCCAATCAGGTTCAAGGTAATCGTGCTAGCACACGATTAAGCCTGAATTTTTTCTTCTATAATCTTTTTGATTCATTGCAATCGAGTTAAATTTAATTTGACTCATTCTTGTATCTTGAATGAGTTTATTTTTATCTGACTAGAATAAGTCCAGATTAGATTAATTATGAAAATTAAATTCATTCCTATTGCAATTGGACTAGGGTCAATAGTTGATCCAATTGAGAGAATTGAGGATCACATGATCAGAGAATTTTAAAATTTTTTTAAAAATTATTTTGCTTTAATTTTTGATATGTGATAGAACATGAGTTATACTTTGGGTGTGAAAAATTTCGTGATTTTTGGAGGTGCCTAGACTGGGTTTTGATAGAGTTTTATTTGGATCAAACTCTTAAGGAAAGAGTCCTAGTCGCACATAGACTCTTCCTTATCCTTTCATGCCACCATTTTTCAGTTGGATTTTTGGCGTCAAAACTAGCTAGGATCTAGGGATTTTCTTGGAGATCTGGTTCAAGACTCCTAATGGTCAAATTAATAAGGTTTTTGATCAAAAAGGGACTCTTTATGGTGCTAATTCTTGTATAAGAACTCTTCTCACAAAATTGCCTTAATATAATTTATTTTTTCCACATCCAAAGGAGTCTTCCCTCTAATATACACACCTTCTCTATCCTCTCTCTCCCTCTCTTCTACATGCCTAAAAAGTTAGGCATAAATCTGAGTTGAAGGTCCAATATTTTTGGCACAAGATTTAGCATCTACGCGACGGTATTCGTGAGACGAACAGGCTGCCCTCAGAAGTCATTTTGAAGGCTTTTCAAATCAGATCTAGATCTGATTTCTGGAGGAGAGATTCATGAGGAGAAGAGGTTCAGATCCTACCTAAGTAGATATTGGTAGAGGCTAGACACGTGCGTGGCTCCTTGCAGAACCTCAGGAATCAACATAATCATCGTAGGATAATTACATTACCAAATCAGGTACTTAAAATTAAATTTAATTTAATTTTACTTTTAACTTTTAATATCAGATCTGTATGATTAGATCTAAGAAGTCTCAAATCTAATTAGGATTTTAGAAAAAAATTTTAAAATATTTTTTTAGATCTAATCAGATCTAAACGATCCAATGCCGGGAAAATAGGTTTTTCCTTCAATGAAAACTATATCCACATGGGTTCTAAGGATGTTATTCTACACATTCAACCTATCCGACCATCAGGTACTATTGCCAGATACTCACTTCAACTAGTATAAAAATTTATTCCTATACTACTAGCTTAGGTTTGGACCTATGGGGTCACACATATTAGAGTTCGCGATCCGATCGACTGATTGATCAATGATTAAGAATCATTCTAAGGTTAAACGATCAATACAATTGATATTTAACCTAGTGCAAATATTGCAAAAAGATCAATTAGCAATTCAATTGCTAATTGGCTTAATTTGATTAAGTCAGAGGGATGAGATTAAGTCTAATTAAATATAATTTAGTTAGATTTGGTTTGGGCTTGATTGCATTAAGTCCAATTGATTTATTCGATAAGCTAAGTGCAAGGAAGAACTAGTCCTAGTTCAACTAGGACTTGGGTTAACTCAATTTTTTATTTTGATTAGAAAATTAAATTAAAGTTAATTTAATTTAATTAAATTTTTAGTTAGATTAAGGTCTAATTTAATGGATTTGAATTAATTTTGATTTGATTTTGTTTGAGAAACCATATTTGACCAAGTCTAACATGAAATCCTAGTAAGACTAGCATCCATCTTGTGCCACCTATATCCCATGCTCCCCATGCCATTTTCTCTCTTTATTTTTGGTGACAAATCTCCTCTCCCTAGTTTTCACATATGCCCACTCCTCTCCTTTCTTTCTCATATGGCAATTTGATGTGGACCAGGTCAAAATGTAGGAAGTTTGAATTTGATTTGAATTATCGTTGAATAGAATTTTAGAAAACTAAAACTCTTCCCATGCATGCCACCCTCCTCTTCCTATTTTCTCCTTATTTTATTTGGTGGAAAAGAAGGAGTTTTGTGTGACAAATGTCGGTGGTCCATGAAGGAAAATCCTGATTTTTCAAACCAGGTTCGTTCAAATCTGTTCGGATCAAGAGATATATTTTAAAAAAAATTTTCTTCGATCCAAATCAGATCTAGAATATTTCAGATCTAATTATTATTATTATAATCATTAAAATAGAAAGAGATAAATTAAATCAAATTTAATTTATCTTGATGTAGGGTAATCCTATTACCCGTTGATGATCCTGTAAGCAGCAGAAGGTTCTAGATCTAGCCATGCAAGTGTCTGGCCTCTACCGATATTCACTCGGACTGAATCTAGAGATCCTCTTCTTCTCTATCACATCTCCAAAACTTAGATCTGAATCTAATTTGGAGGATCTTCAAAACACCTTCGAAGATCAGCAATTATCCTTTGCAGCAGCGCAGCCTTCTAGCTTTCTATCGCCTTTCTCTCACCTGGATCGCACCAACTAGATCCCAAAGTACTTTGGGCGTGGAGAGGATAGGGAGAAGATGGTCTTGGCATGGAGGAGGAGGAGAGAGGCAGCCTTGGGGCGTGAAGAATTGTTCACTTCTTTGAGTTGGGTGCAGGGTCATATTTATAGACTATGTGTGATCCAACTCCTCTTCTTTCCAACCAATCACAATCCTTTATGAAATTAGATCTAAATCTGATTGTCGAAAATAGAGTCCCTTGGATTCATTTTAGATGATGCCTAAGATTAGTCAAAGTTGGTTCTTAGGAGGAGTCTAATTAGAATCCAAAAAGGAGATGGAGTCCCTATCCAACAGGGACTCCTGGGCGCCCCAAACTTGGGTGCACGCCATCCTTAGTGTGCGCCCTCCTTCTTGCCAGCTTCTGGCAGTGGGACAAGCCCCCACCAGCTCTCCAATAGGTGCATGACACGTGGACAGAAGTCAAAGTATCAATGGTCAATATTTGACCAGTCAAAAGTCAACTTTTGACCAAAGTCAAAGGACGAGAAATGGCCAGGTGACCAAAAATGGCAGGTATTGTCTTACAAAATAAGACAACCCTTTTTCTAACTTGGACAAGCTCCAGTCAGACCAAGTGAAGGCCTCTGATCGAGCACAAACTCCTTTGGCTCAGTCAGGACAACTATTTATGATAGTAAAAGAAGAACGTTTTGGTTCAATCGAGTGCTAGCACGATTTTCTTGAACCTAATTGAATCTCATTCAGATCAATTGAACTGGATCAGTTCAATTGATGATCACCAGATTCAAACCCTTATTTGTGTGACCCAGTTAGGTTCAGTTCTGTATGGTAATGGGATATGTCATGATCTCTATCATCGACATCATCGAAACTTCTTTCGATGGATCAGAACTCTTCTGATTCGAACAGCTAGAATGATCGATCATCTAAATCATTCTAATTGCTCCCAAAATCCACCAGTGACACCTAGCAGTATATGGTGGCAACCCATCAGAGCTGAATGCGAACCTCTTGGTGCAGCTACCTGTGTGATTAAGTTCTTCTATCTTGAGCCCCGATCAGATTAGGGTTAAGGTGAACTCGTCAAACCCTAGTTTCTGTCATATGATGTAATCATTCGATTCAAGTCCGATGTGAAAAACCTAAATAGAAACTCTTTCTATTATTTCACTCTGCCATGGCCATGGGCTTCTGGACTTGATTCTCATGATCATCATAGGGCTGCTCCTCTACCACCGAGGTAGATAGATTCCATCTTGATGCAATCCAGTTCCTACAATGAACATGCTATAGCCAACATACACCTCAGGATTCCATATGGCTAGGAGACCGAGTTATGGTGTAGTCAAACTATAACACCCTCAAGGTGAACTACCGATGCACCTCAGGTCAAAGAACCAGACACACCACTGCAGCATCGAGTCAGTCATTGACGAGAAGGTAGACTTCCTAATGACTACTCGAGGTGGTCACGCTCAGTGCCCTCGTTCTCTAACGAGTACCTGTACTCTCGCTTTGGTGTCTCCACACCGTAGACTCAAGACTCATCTACTAAAGAGAAGCGATTGTACACCAACCTTTCCGGATCAATCACCATCCTCGTGATGATCCTATGGTCGGGAGCATTTTATGAGTTAATAATGATTATTCATGTCTTAAATTTTCAACTCTTGAAAATATGAATTATCATTACCATTAACTCAAAGGATGTATCACAGACACTAAATACACATATGTGATAGAAAATAACCCATTTTATTGATTATAGTCAAAATTATAATTTTGCCCCTAGAAGTGTATTACAAGTGTCAGCCAATTCTGGCTTCTAGGGCACATATATCTAACAATCTCCCACTTATCCTAAAGCCAATTGGCTACAAGTCTAAGTCCCATCTTCTCAAGGTGGGCTTCGATCTTCTGCTGGCCCAATGGCTTTGTAAGCGGGTCTGCCATATTATCTGTGGAGTCGACTCTCTTGACCTCGACGTAACCCTTCTCGAGGTTATCGCGGATGAGGTGGTATTTTCGCTCATTGTGCTTGGATTTCTGGTGAGACCTCAGCTCCTTAGTAAGAACAATGGTGCCATTGTTATCGCAGTACAGAGGAATGGCATCTGATGGCATTACTCCAATTTCTGTAGCAAACTTTTTGCACCAAAATGCTTCCTTTGTAGCCTCTGATGCAGCGATATATTCTACTTCCATGGTAGAATCTGCTATCAAGGTTTGCTTGGAACTCTTCCAGCTGACAGCACCACCATTACACACAAACAGACTCCCAGATGTCGACTTTCGATCATCTACATCGGGCATAAAAATCAAGTCTGTATAGATCTGATCTCTTGCATGAACCTCGGTGTTAATCTAGCAAACTGAAGAAGATCTAAGAAAGATGAGAGAAGCTAGGATTTTGGTGTTGGAATCAGAGAAAAGAGAGGAGAGTTAGGGAGAAAAGCTCAATTGTATTTCCTTCTTCTTATAAAAGATACAATATCCTGGTTTATACATCCTAGAGTTCCCATATGAATCCTAATAAATCATTGCTTAAAAACTCCCTTAGGCTAACCCAGTACATGAAAGCAGTCACTGAGCCTAAGTTTTACATGCTCTCATCCCCTGGATCTAATCCCAACCCATATATGAATTAGCCCCCTTAAGACTACTCAAACCAGGCCTTAAGACCTCTAGATCAACCCAGACCCTAGCCTAAAATAGACCCTCACGTAACTCTGCCCGCACACTGAGCTAGCTCAGTGCTGAAACTCTGCCCGTGCACTGAGCTAACTTAGTCTCAGCACTAAGCCGGCTATGTTCTACCGGGTTGGCTTAGTCTAAAACTGAGTCGGTCCAATTCTGTACCATGCTTGCAGTTCTGAAACTCAACCTTTCTATTTTGCCTATGCTCTAAGACTTAGTCGACCTAGTTTTGGACTGAGCTGGCTAGCCTACAAAAAATATTCTTTCTATAGTCTTGATTCTCCGACTTTGGTTTCTTGCTCCATCTTGAATCCCAGATCTTCAAAGCATCAACTAAACCCCTTGAGGCCATCAATACTAGAAACTCAAGCCCGTGGAGAGCTACATGCCATTTCCATCCTAGGATAACTCCTGTCCTAGCCCTAGGACTACACCTATCCTAGCCTCCCTGGAGCCCTCACCCTAGCTCCACCCATGACCTCCCAAGGCTTGAGAGCACCACACTACCTACAATCTTCACCTTGGTGGACCCAAGCCTTGGCACACCTGGCAACATCCTCCTGCACGATCCTACTGTCTCTACATGTCCTGATAGCCCCTCGTGCTCACCTTGCCACTACCATTCTTCTTCAACTACTGAGCTCCCTTTAAGGCCTTCGGGATGACCACCTCCATCGCTGAAGTCCTTGGCTTGTTCCTCTTCACCACCTTTAGAGTTATACATATCCTTCTACTTGGCAGCTGCATCACTTGTCCTAGATTTCCCTGGAGATCATGGAACATTCCTTTATTGGCACTTGCTGCATATCTTGATGCTCCACTTGACACTGTCCCCTCAGAACCATGTCTATCTTCCTGCACAATTCTCTCCACCTGGATCTGTACAGCCCCAGCGCTGGTGCTGGGATATAGGTCCTCCCTCTGCACCCCTTTACTCTAAACCCATGTCATAGCTTCCTCCACCTATGAAGTCACCTCTATCCGATGCTCCAACTGGAACTGAAGTTCTTCTGATGCCACAGAAGCTGACTCTATCTCTGAGTTCCCTGAGGCCAACCATCCAATGCTGCACTACTGGACCTACCACTGTTCCTCGAACACCATTGCTGCCCCTGAGGACCCTTTGCACTCTACAAACCTATACAAAATCATCTCAGAAACACCGCACCCTACGGGCTCCTCTACGACCACCAAGATTTCATCAAAATCTTTACTTTCAGCAACTGTACTAATGGAATTAGAGCTTTCTCCTTCCTTGCACTTCTTTCAAAGTGGACACTCCCGCTTAAAGTGCCCTGCTTCTCCACACTTGAAGCATCTCTTGGACACCTTGCTACACTTTTATTTGCCCTTCTTCTTCTCTTTCCTATGCTTCTCTGAAACCAGAAGACTCTCCTGAAAGATCTTCCTCTTCGTCATCCATTTTCGCTGCTCGTTGGACTTGAGCACTAATACGATCTCCTCGTATATTAGTGTCTCCTTACCATATAACAAAGTTGTCATCAACGGATCGAAGCTCCCGGGTAGCAAAAACAGCAACAATAGACTCGTGTCCTCCTCTTTTAAATCCATCCCTATATTGAGCAAGTTCATGCTCATCCGATCGAACCGCTGAATATGTCCCATAACATTCTTGCCCTCCTACATTCGAAGACTATACAGTTGCTTCTTCAGCATCAACTTTTGCACATGTGCTTCCCCATGTACAACTACTGCAACTTCGACCATAATCTTTTAGGTGTTCTCTCCTCAATACACCATACAAAATCTCATCCACCAAATAAGCCCTAATCGTGGCACATGCCCTTTTCTCTGTTAGATATATATGCCCTAGAAGCCAGAATTGGCTGACACTTGTAATACACTTCTAGGGGCAAATTTATAATTTTGACTAAAATCAATAAAATGGGTTATTTTCTATCACATATGTGTATTTAGTGTCTGTGATACATCCTTTGAGTTAATGGTAATGATAATTCAT